>VWZG01005772.1:0-17435 GCA_013396735.1 Grallaria varia | reverse complement strand
AACTAAACCGCATAGAATTAGATATTTTTCTCTTAATATATTTATTTTTAATATTTTTCTATCAGAAAATAGAAATTGAAAGCCTCGAGAGTTACTAAGGGAAAAAGTCAGTGATTAGCATTAAGACAGTCTGTGCTGCATTCCATCTACAAAAAAGTACAAAAGCCAATTTATTTTCCTGACTGTTATGAACAAGTAATAAACAGATTTTTCCAAAAGCCCCAAACAAAGATCTTATCCTAGTCTCAGGAGACTACAGTCTTACATTATTTTTACCCACAGACTAACAGTCCCCTGAAGCATTACAAAGAACTTCATGTTTGTGATTTAGTTCATACTTTTAAATACATCCCTGTCTCTTTCTTTACTGTAAAAAGGAACTTCAGCTGTGAATCAGTCTCTCCTTAACAGCAGATAAGGTACTTAATACCTCAATTTATATAGGAAAATTCATTAAAATGACTTTATGTAGGATGCAGCAATTACGCTCCACAATTTAACCTCATATTGTCTTTAAGGATATATTTTCCAAGTAAATTCAAGATAGATAACAAGAAAAAATATTTTAGTTGCATTTGCCAAAATCAACAAACTACTAAGGAATACATATAGGCTGAAACTTTATACGGTGCTGTGTGTACTTTGCACACGTATTCATTTGTATTTCTTCAGAACTATCTAGTCATGTGCTGTGCTACACAAAATTGTCATAGACAGTTGTATTTCTTGCAAAATAAAGCACTAACCACATATAATTTAAAAGTTCATTTAATATGTTGAAATCTGAATACATATTCATAGAAATTGAAAATCATATCTTTATGTGGGTGATTATTAAGGAAAAATCTGACATCCTTTAGATATATTGAAGATAAAGTATGTCACAAATTATGTGAATATCCCTTTCTGTTACAAACAGCACAGAAATAAATGGCCTTGACATTTATGTTTTTCTCAAGTTAAATATTTGTATTATTTGATAGCAAGTATGCCTTCCATCATGTGTTCACTACGTAAATTACTATGTGTTTTTCATTCTCCTTCCTGGGGTTTCTTTCTAGCTGAGTTTGTTGTAAACTCTGCTCATACATGAAGCATTAAAGGAGAGGATTTGTTCATCATGGAAAGCATATGTTAGCATCACAGATAGAAACTTAACTCTTGTAAGTGGCTTGGGCATAAACTTTATTTTGTGTGCTTAAAATTATAGGAGTTTCCTTATAAAGATGGTTATTGTTTATACCCTGTAGACTCTTGCCTTATCTTCCACAATGAAACTAATTCAATCTGAGTATGTGTTCTCATTTTCTGCAATATAAACATCATTATTTGCTTTTTTTTAACTGTATTTTAGAAACCCACTCAGCAGACCACACAGGATTCCACAAAGTGTAGATCTTCGAACCAGAGTTTGTCTAATAAAACAAATGAACTTATGAAATCTAAATATTAAATCTACAAAAGTAATGCAAGTAAAAAAAAAAAAAAAGAAAAAGAAATTACTTGTGGTAACAACAACAACAACAAAATTAAATTAAATTATATTCTCTAAAGAAATGCTGTTCCAACCAGTTGTCTTGACAACACTCTTTAAACACTACAAAGTGGAAGCTATGGCATTGGGAAGCTTATGTGTAGCAAAGCAGTCACAAGGACACAGAAGAATGCTCAGTATTTCTCCCTTGCCTTTGCTACTCATTTTCCTGTGGAGTGCGATCCCACAGCATTTATTGTGGTGCACCTCAGGGGAAGACAGTCATAAGTACAAGACTAAAGTTATGCCTTCAGGAGTTTCCAGTGAAAATCTCCACTTTTTTGTTGTTTCCAGTGCCACAACTGCCTGCTATGTAAGGCAACCATTTTTAATAATGTAGATCAAAACTTTTGAAAATTGTTTAAAATTCCATTATCGAGATTAAACTAAGCTACTTCAAACACAATAGATGAATTATGTAAAAAAGAAACTGTAGTCAGTACAGTAATTTACTGAATAATAAAGTTATAATGTCATATTTTGAAAACTAGAAATATGAAGAAAATAAAAATGTATTTACAGCGTAGTTTTTCTTGAACTGTGATTAATCAAGAATTTCAAGAGTCTGGAAATTAGTTTCATTCTTGTTCAGAATCTAATTAAATATTTCTGAAAAATAAGGTAAATAAGTGAGAAAACATGAAAGAAAAATAAACATAAATAATTTACATTGTAGGTATTCAATTTTGGTTCAACTTTATTTTGTCTGAAGACCTCAAGTCTTCCATAAAACTAGTGACTATTCTAAATCACTATTAGACATTTTCTGCCTTCTCCAATGATGTGTCTTCTACAAGTGAAAACTAGCTGCTCTGTACATCCCCAGAATACATGCCTACAGGAGGGAGATGGTCTGGGACTACTTCACAGGTCCAGAAAAAACTTCCAGGCACATTTCAGCTTCATCCCCAGCTGCTCAGTTTCTGCAGGAAAACAAAAAAAACATGCTGATGCGTGATCTGGAAGGGAGGTCCAGATTTCTCTTGTTTCAAATTTTAGAAAGTAAGGACCAAGACACTGTGAAAAGTGTCCCTGTCTTGCTGTTTTTATGTGGATAGAGACAATGATGCTACAGCTTTGTATTTAGATCAGTCTCTCCAGAGAGACTTAGATTCAAAAATATAAGTCCTTTTTTTTTTCAGTCAAACATGAGTCACATTTATTCTAGACACATTGCTGTGTTAAGATTAAGAAAACAGACCAGAATTATAATCTAAAAGCAAGATTATGAATTGTTCACTGTAAAACCTTATAAAACTTATGTAAGGTTCAGGATTTTAAACATAATTATTTCAACTTATGAATAACATCATTACAGATTTGAAAATGTGTTAAAGACACAGTAAAGAAAGAAGGACAGTTATAATATTATAATGAAAAAAAATAGTCAGATACATTTTTCCCACTATTTTTCATTTCTTTTTTGTTTGTTTGTTTTGCTATAGTTTTGTGAATGAATGTGAAGAGATTAGGAAGAGTGTTAACTGAACAGTTGGCTTTTACTTTTTTATAAAGGAAGGTGAGGCAATAATTAAAACCTTTCAATTATCTTAGATATAACACTCTCACAATTGAAAAAAAAAAAAAAGAAAACTATGATGAAGTGTGGCAGAACTATTGCTGCTTGTATGCAAATGTCAGATGCAGAACAAGATTTTATACTCTTTATTCCTGAACTTAAAGCATCTTGTTTCAAAACTGTCTAACACGATGTATTTCTAAGCTTATTATATTATTCCTCTTTTAGCTAAAAAATAATAAAAAAAAGCAATTACATTTTGTATAGGGCACACGTTCCAGAAGTCATCAGCAATATGTGGCTGAGATACTCAAGTTTTGTACAGCAGTGTGCATAGCTCAGAAACATTGTTCTGAGGCAGTTCCAATGTCAGCTGCCTGCACAGAAGCAAAGTCATTCCTGCAAAGACTAAAACGTGAGGCTTGAAGGGCACATGAAGAGTAAAACTAATAGTAAAGAGTCTCCAGATCTGTTATAAAACTATCCACAAATCCCAGATTCTGAAAATTAGCATATCATGAAGGAAAAACAGTTTCAGGGAATCTTGCCACATGTTTTCATTCAAGTCAAAGTGCTTACAAAGATTAGGTTTCTCTGTTTAAACCAGGATTAGTTACATATTTGTAACTCACTAGGGTGTTAATTTTATTCTGAAATGCTTCAGCATTGATATAACGCTGCAGAATATATTAAACCCTCAGAGTTACTATAGTCTGACAGCTTTAACTTATTTATCAATTGCTCTTGCTATTTCTGTATTTATAATCTGTATTTATTATCACTATTATCTACTTGTGTCAAGTGAGTAAGTTAGACAGTGGCATCTGTTATGTTTTCTATGAGCTAGAAAAGTGATTATAGATCCATTAAAATACTAGTTTCCTATCTAGATTGGATTTCTGAACCTTTGCATGATGAGGAAGGAAATTAACAAGGAAATAATGATAAAGTAATCTTACCACAAACAAATGGTCTTCATTCCCAAAAGAACTCCTCCATAAGGATGAGATAAAAATCACATGATGGAGAGTGACTGAGGGATTGAGTTGATATCACTGTATAAAGGCTTATGTTTACATTTCTCATCCCTGAACTAATTGCTTATTCTTTTACCTGCTGGTCAAGGTCAGAATGCAGAGGTTTATTTTGCTTATTTCTTGTTTATTTGGTATTTTATGTCATTGATGGATTATGTTTCTCAAGACTAGAATTATCCCAAGCTTCAGACTGATTTTTTGAGCGGAATAAGGAGACTCTCTCTTTTCTCACGGAAAATTCTGGACATAGTATATGCTAAATCCAACCCAATGATTTAGCAAGCATCAGGTACAGATTTCAAAACTGAACTGTTTCCTAATAGCAGTCAGAAAAGGTAGCTGAGAAAATAGTGTCTCACAGGAACAGCATGGAGTGATATTACTCATGCATGCAGATTCCTTTTCCTTGTATAGAAGGTTAATGTGCCCTGAGCACAGGCTGAGGGTAATCTTTCTGCCAAGGGAAAAAGTAAGGAAAGGAGTGAAGGCCTGCATTACTAAGCAATTCCTTCATTAATTGAAAAAGACACAGGGTAACAAAACAATGTCTCTTACATCTTTTCCTTTGTCTTGCAAATCAGAGACAACATTGACAAGAAAACCAAAACCATTCTTTGGAAAATAGAAATGTTTGGACAGGTTTGAAAACACTCCCTAAAAAAGTGAAAATACTTTCTGAAGGCTATCATTTTCCTATTTGAAAATGATACATATTCTTAAACCACCAAATTGAAAGGCTGATATCCCAACAGACCATGTTTGATTACTTGCCCAGAGTGCAACAAAAAGATAGGCTTGGAATTCTTTTATTTTCACAGAGTAAAGAGACAGTCAGTGAGGAGCTGAGTGCTTCACTTAATGTATTTCAAAATGCCTTGGGAGAAAATCCTACCCTTTAAAATTTTGGCTCCAATTGTTAGTTGGAGGACAATAGTACTAATAAGAATAGAAGAGGTGTCGCGTCATACCCATTTGTGTGGGATTTCACATCTCAATTTTCATGCAAATGAAAAGTAGCTGGATTTTGATCCAGGTTGATGCATGCTTATCAAAGAACAGTTAAAAAGATGTGTTTATGTATAAGATACCTTCTTTGTCTCTTTTAAGCAGTGAAATCTAATCTTACCTGCTTATTTAAAGAGTGAGACAGAAGTATTCCTCACTGAATTACACAGAGAAGCCTGGGCATTTTGCCAAAGAGTGCTGGTAGATCTTCCAACTGGAAATGTGTATATTTTTTATAATACACATCTACTTTGGAGGAGACTTTGCTTGCTCTTTCCATTAAAGCTATCAAAGGAATCCTCTTGCTTCCTTGTCTGTACCACATGCAAAACAACAAAAATACAAGTGGCTGAACACTTTGTGATTTGAATCAACTCTATAGGTACTTGTGCTTAAAATAACAGTCATGCAAAAGATAATAGGAACAAAACCTAATACCTAAGTCACTAAATGCATAGTAAAATATTTCAATGTAAGTTACACAATTAGACCTGTATTATTGTGTTTGCTAAAGAGATGACAATAAATGAATTCTGGGACACTAAACAGTTGCTTACACTCAACAGAACAAAATCCCTCCCCACTCAATGATCTTGTGTAGTATGGGACATTTTCAATGTAAAATATGGCTTCCTTATATTTTTTACAGTTTATCTCTACTTTGGAGATCAATTGAGATTTTTTTCCCATTGTTTTCCACATGCAACAATTTAGATAGAATTGTTTTGTTAAATGAGACAGAAAGAAGAAATAGTTTTCTGCAAGTGAGTATACTCATGTACATTTGAGAACTGAAGTTCTACCTGTATGATAATAGTTTGGTTAACCTATAAAGACAGAATACCAGATTGCTGCTTATTATCCAGTGTTTGTATTTATAGTAGGTTTCAATTCTATATAGGACATAAGACATTCAGAAAAAAATTTGGATGCATACGTACACACACATATATATATTTATATACACACAAGAAGATACTGGAGCATCTCCCTTATAAGAACAGACTCAGATAGTTGGTACTGCTCAGGGTGAAGAAGGGAAGGCTCTCTGGAGACCTTAAAGCAGCCTTTCAGTACCTAAACGAGGCCCATAAGAAAACTGGAGAGATACTTCTCACAAGGGTGTGTAACACTTGAACAAAGAGTAATGGCTTTAAACTGAAACTGGATTAATTTAGATTAGATATCAAATAGAAATTCTTTACTATGAAGGTGGTAAGACATGAAAACATATTGCCCATAGAAGTTGTGTGTTCCCTGGAAGTGTTCAAGGACGGGCTGAATGGGGCTCTTGGTCGAATAGAAGGTGTCCCTGCTCATGGCAGCCCCTGCTCACTAGATGGTCTTTAAGGTCCCTTCTAACCCAAATCATTCTATATTTCTAAGATTCCATGATACATACTTGATTATAATAATATTTCCCTGCCAAGGCTCCAAAATGCTTACCTCAATATGTAATACACTTCTAAAAGTCTCCTCTCATAACTGCACTAAAATCCGAGGGAGCAAGCCTTTATTTATTTTCTCTTTGCATGTCAAAGACAATAACCTGACTGACAGGAAGGCAGCCATAAGTTTGATAATATAAGTGTTTATAATCTTCATTGGGTTAAAATCAATTTCTTTACTCTTCTCCATTCTGAGAAGTTTACCACACGTGAAAGAGTGTTTTGTTGCACACACAGATGTCCCATCATTCCTCTCCTTGAGAATATCTCATCATGGTTATATATATTTTCCTCCTCTGTTTTATAGAACATTGTAATGCTAAGAGAACTGGTTGAGAAAAAGGACACATTTATAAGTATTTTATTTTTACAAACTTTTCTAATCAGTTTGTGCCTACAAGGTATTTGGAATCCAGTACAAAATATTCCCAATACATATGCAACCACTCAATGTATAGCGACATATTATGATAATTTGAGTTTGATTTATTGATTTATTAAATGATGATATACTTTCATATCAGCTGTAATTAAGTATTTTATAGTAACTCTACCATTACACATGAAAAATCTTCCATTATTCGTCCCTTAAAATGAAAACATACGTTACAGTCAGGTAAGTCAAATAAATAAAAGACACAGGGTATTCAAAGAAACACTGGTATTTTTCTTGTAGAAAAACTCAGTAATTTACATTTATTAATTGTGCTGATGATTTTTGACTGATCATGATTTTGCCTAATGCCTACCCACTAATGGGGGTTTCAAGGGAGAGAGAGGGAAGGATATCATTTATCCTCTCCTTTCTGTCCAGAAAGAGAGTAAATATATGTGATATAAACAGCAGTGGAGTCTGACAAACTTTTATAAAGCGAACTTCTCTGAGGCAGTAAAAAAGATAAGCACAACACACCTGTATGACAAGTCACCCAATGCCCTGACTGCATCAGGCTGCCAGAAAACTTGATGTCTGGGTCCTCTGACAGCAACATCAATTGTACAAATCCATTTTGAGAGCAGGTAAGACTCACACCACCCATTAGCTCCACCAATGTCAGTGTGATTTAAGATAATTGCACCTTACATGGACAATGGGAGCAACATCTTGCCTAGACTGACAGTGTCTTCAAGGGGCAGGGGGAAGGGTATCAGTAGTCTGTGATGTTGATCAGGGGGCAGGGTGTCAAGACACACCATTTTTCTGTCATTACAGAATGATTTTCAAGTAATGAATACATTAAAAACAGAGGAGGTGCTCATAGATATTTAATGAATTTGGATGTGCTGTAATATATGACCAATTTCCAGACTGCTGACTATTTTTGATATCAAATAGGTCCCAAAAGAACCATAAGAACCACTTTGAAGTAGGTAAAAATAGCTGTGGTAATTTGAATTACTCTGTGGGGTAACACTCTCTGATTACTGAACAATGACCAAAATTATTTTGTTAATAAGAACATCTACTAATTTAAAGAGGTAGATGGGTACCTATTAACAAATATAAACTGCTGTTTGAGCTAAAAATCGTGGTTGAAGCTCATGGGTAAAATTCTCAAGCTATTTATTATGCTTACAAATCTAGTTTGAGTTGTCAAGACATTGATTCCTATAATTATAAAAAATGTCTTTCTTTCAAAGATTAATTGGCTTATAAACCCAAACCATCAGGGAAATGTGTCCTTAATATATAGGTAGTTGCATATTCCCATGTTTTTATTTGAAATTCTCACTCGCTTCATTGTGTGCTGCACTTATGCTCTTTCTCCATGTGTATGTGTGAAAATGCATAGATTTATATATTTTCTCTACCATTTTCACAGTCATGTCAAACTCTTTGTCTTTCATGACTTAGAAAATCAGACAACTCAATTTTAATTTTTAAAATTATTAAATAATTTTGAGTCAATCTATATCTGCTTAACAGTCAAGTCCAAGCGCATTTCTATCTCTACAAGCAGGTAACCTGTGTAAAGACATTTTTGGAAAAGAAGACGCAGAGACCAGTCTTTCTTCTACATGTGTACTTTATAGACCCTGGCAAGATATCTGCTCACTGATATGTGCTGTCCTATTAATGTGCTTTGCTCTTTATACAAAATTAAGAATACTTTATGCTGAGTTTAAAAATACAAATATATTTACATGTGCACTACATTTTTTGGTTTACAATTAAATAGTAATCAGAATAGATTTCATTTACCTTTTCATTTTTACTAGTTCTGATCACTCATTTGGTCACCTGTAAATAATACACTAGAAATACACATAAGCTTTTGATAAAACTGGATGAAAAATATTCTTCCAATCATTCATCTTTAGGATGCTTTCAACGACATTGTCACTGTCCTTTATTTCACTAAATAAATAGAGTGCATATTATTGATTGTTATTTTCCCTATAGATTCCTCCAGTGGTACACCTCTCAGTTTTCGATAAAAAAACAGATGCAAGTGTTGGGAAATTTCTTGCAGAAATGGACATATGAGCGACCTCAGTGCTTTAGATGCAGTTATGCTGTCAGGCCTTTAAGACTGCAGTGAGAAGCTGCTTGTAAGAAGCCTCTGTGGAGATCAACAGTGAAGAGGAACGTAAACTTACAGAAACTGCAGCAGAAGAACTGAAAAACAACGGCACAGAGAGAAGTCACAAGGACTTTATTTTACACCAATAGAGTTGTGTGTTATTCGTATTAACCAGTCACAGGGTGGTTTGCAGTGTGTGTGCTATCTGGGTTATTTAAGGGGGGTTTTCACAACAATAAACGGCATTACCTTGATCATATTGGTCAGTTCGTGGTGTCCTTAATTTTCCCTCGCAATATGCAAGAAACCAAGGCTTGGACTATTAGCCTTTGTTGCTCGTCAATGTAGGACTCGATGCCGACAAGAGAGAACAAGCTTAAATATAATAGGGCTCTGGGCAAGAGTGAAGAGGTCAGGAACCAAGGTAGTTCTCTTTTATTGTACCAGTAAAGCAGAAAAGCTCAGGTAGGAGCAGAGGTATCCTGTAGGCCAACATCTGAGTGCACAGCAGGTGGTGCATACAAAGCTTTGGTTTTGACCACTCCACCTTCTATGAAGAATGAGCAATTCTTGGGAGACAGAAACTAGGTTTCCTGGGGGACAATGCCTACTGCCTGAAGAAAAGACATTAGGTCCCTGGAGAGCAGCATAGTTGGGGATGTTTTTCCAGTTTCCCTGAAAAAAAAAAAAAAGGCATCACTGAGGATGAAGTGAAAAATGTCTGTTATCCAATGCTAGCAGCATGGAAAACAAACTGTTGGACCTAGAAATCTGTGAGGAAACACGCGCCTCCTTACTTGGAAAAGAAATGTCCTGAAGGGGAAAAAGTTTTCTTAAGAGAGAGATAACTTGAGAGGAGAGCACTAGAAATTCTATCTTTTGCTGCATAAAACAAAGAAGCTAAAATTAGAAAATTTGTATTCCTAATGTAATTTACATTCTTCATTTTGTCTTTAAACTTCACTTTAAACATGTACAATATTTGTAAAGAAGAAAGAAGGACTATGAAAGAAAACTGGTAGTACAACTACGCACTGAATAGCAGTTTTTTGACTTTTATTTGGACTCTTTCATGCTCTGAAGATGACAGAGGATTTGCCCCTTTCAGTGATTGAAAGCGGCAGAGTTCCCCAGTGAGTCAGCTTTATTCCATTAGACAAGAGCTGTATAGATCCAAGACCAGATAGGGGTTTGCATGTGCCTTAGAATATTCTTTGGTGCAAAAGGAAAATGTAGATTCTCAAACAATGTGTGCTCCATTTTCACATTCTAAACAATCCATTTCAGATGAAAGAAAGCTTCTCTGTCTTGTGTACATACAGTTTTTAAAACAGTTCGTTGACTGTTGGAGCGACCAAATAGTGTTGCCTGAATAGAACAAGCAATGGAATTTTCCAACAGAACGGTAATCTGAGATTTCTGAAATGTATGAGTAAGTAGGTACTACTACTTAAGCAGCTTCACAGAGAATTATATATTTTTTCATAGATTTTAGTGAAGGGATAGTAAATGGATCGATATATGTGTTATATATTGCATTTAGTATTTTGGTGCAAGTGGTATATTTTACTATTATGCCTCAAAGAATTTGACAATGCTTCTAACAGATGTGTAAAATTTATGTGGAAACATACCCTTCTGATTTTTCAGCAGTTTCCCCCACTCTCAGATATCAGATGCTTTGAACAGAATGTGTCATAGCATGTTCATCAATGTGTATACAGTGTTATACCTAAATTGTATTTAAACATGATTAAAAATTAGGAAAAAACTTAAATGTAAATACATCATTATGCATCTATACAATATAAAATATGTCTTCCAAAAATAATATAAACTGTCTGAAAAACACTCAACATTGCCATATTTCAGCAACATTTTAATATGTGAGTCTAATAATAATGGATCCATAAAAATTGCATTGAGGACGTGTAGAAGTTTGACCCTGGGCAAAACCAAAACAGGGCAACACCGTGCAGAGCTTCCCAGGACCAGCACAGGTTTCCCCCTATACCCCCCACAAAGGAGAGAAAAATGGTGAAAAAGCCGAGGGGAAGGAGAGAAAACTTTAAAACTTCAGACCATAAGGGAAACAGATAACTATATATTTATTTACCGAGGAGGAAAACGGAACTTAGCACACAACATGAATACCGGGCAAATACAGGGAAAGAGAGGTAACTCAAACAGTACATACANACTCATTTCCCAGGAAGATCTAAAACACAACAAACCTAGCCAAAGCCTAAAATTTAAACTACCACAGGATGCTGAATGGTTATCAATTCACTACCTTTGAATAAAGTTTGCTGATGCAAATTTTCTGATTGCCAGCTCTGAGCTTTGAAAGTCAGGGTGCGTCCTTTCAACATCCCAAAACATCACTAGTGAATTGGACCTTGTCAGACATATTATGCTCTGAATGATGCAAATTTTTTACACCAATTTCCTTCTTCAATGATGTTCCAAAAGATTTTTCAGGCAAAAGCCTCATGGGTGTAATTTGGGTTCCAGGATGCTGACTATTTGTGAAAACAAGCTATATACAAAGAAATTAACAAGTCAGTTGAATTTGTCAGTTATGGTGAATATTGCTGCAAAATTATAATTTAAGTCCAAAGAGCAAAGGAAGATCTTGTGCTTCTGAAGCCATTGAAGAAAAGGGAGGGTTTATTTTCCCCAGTTTCACACTGTCAGCAAGTAAAATCATCAGGCTCGGAAAGCTTTGCATTTACTAGCACAGCAGAAAAGTAGTCAGTCATTTATTATATATACTGCATCACAGTGTAATCTCTTATTGTTTAGCAGTAGTAGAACTGTCAGATTAAAAATAAATATTTCATGATTTGTAACAGTAATGAGTTCTTGCTTTGATGTATAATCCATTATTAAACTTACCAAATGTTTTTTTAGGCTAACTTATGTGGGTCAGCATTAGGCCTTTGTAAAATACAGCTTTCGAGCCAGATGGTTAGAGGTTGTCATTAAATTAGCCTGAATCAGTCGGTATCCCATCAGTTAATCTCATGTACTATAAATGGCAGATGAGTATTCTTTGTACTGATTATGCAATTTACAGCATCTGCCCATTTTCTGCCTGACTGGGTCCTGTCTGAAATGGTCATTTCCCCAAACCTGCTAGAACCAATCAAAAACCTGCCCAGTTTGCAAGAAGACTGCAGGCATATGGCCGTCCAGCTTATATTTTCACCATAGGGTACTTCGCGATTATGTATGAGTATGGGAAACTATGTATGAAAAAGTCATTAAAGTACTGAACATTAAGAATCATGGCCATGTTACACATAATGACAGCACTGCAGAAAATGCTCATCTGTGTATATTTTCCAGTTGAATGGTTATTTTATGAATGGCATTTGGTTTCTTATGTGGGAGACAACTGTCATTATTGAATTATTCAATTTATATGAATGTAGTTAAACTTTCTTTCAGTCGTAACTTTCTTGTTATGTTCGTGCCTTTTGGGATCATAGATTCATAGGTTTGCACATAAAGTCCAAAAATAAAATACTGTATTTTGAGAACGGAAGTAATTGGAAAATAGACAAAAACTGGATGCAACTGTCCTTTGATGGTTAATGTTTAAATAATACACCACCAATTTTCCTATATTCCTTCTGCAGGACTATATAACAGATGCAAAACTGCTATACAGATGCTAAGAATACTTTCTTAAAGTGAAAAGTTGCAGTCTTATTAACAGAGAGATAATCCTAAGTACTCTCCCTATTTTTATTTTTCTTTTTAAATAATAACTCTTCAGCAGATGCAACTACTGAAAAAGAAATTTCTGAAGTATATTGTCTCTTATCCAAATATCATACTTGAAACTATGGTACAGCAGCTAGAGTAATTGCAGTATGGAGAAAAATAACAGTGGTAGTGTATTAAGGATGCATTTATAGACAAAACTAATAGCAAAAACAAATATGAAAATAAAAGTAGGTACTCCATACCTATAATTATATCCATGAAAACAAGATAAAACAATGAAATTTGAGTAGGACATCACTGTATAATTATAGAAAAAATCATCATTCAAAGTTCTTTGGATTTACATTTTGCATATTAAAATACTACAGCTACATGTTGCAATAGCATTTACTATTAATACTACAGCTACACAGTTGTAATACCTATTTTCATTAGGTGACTGGAATTATAAATCCACATTTTGTCAAGAAACAGAAACAGTCAAGTCTTACTGAAGCATTCTTTAAATTCTTATCTCTAGACAAAATTACAGGGTTAAGAAGAAAATTCTTATCACAAGAATTATCTTATATTGCATGCACATTAAAAATATAATTTTATTTATGCCACTGTTTTGAATTCTGTGGCAGACTAATTATCTGGACAAAATGTTTCACAGATAAATGCTTTAATCCAAATCAGACATTGATATAACAGTCTTTCTAAAGAAGACATTCCTGACTGCCAAGTTATGCCCTTGAGTAGGAAGGTTAATAACAATGGTAATATATTTTTTATATTTATTTTAAGGTAAATGAAATTTCATTTTGTGACAGTTTGCATTTTCATAAATATCCCAAAATGGCAAAATGAGACATAGAATAAAAAGTGTTCCTGTATTCCTTTCCATGTACTTATGACAAAATTATAGAAAATATCACACTCTATCACTCTGTACAGCCTTCAATTCCACCTCAGAGATATCACAGAGTAACTAATATTCCAACTACATATTCATACTTTCCCAGCAAAATCAGCAGTAACTTAATCTGTTGATGTGGTAATGAACAGGCTGGGCTGAAAATGGAAGGGGTATAAGGAGGCATGAGAATAATAGAATCATATGATGGTTTGGGTTGAAAGGGACGTTGAAGATCACTTAGTTCTAACCCCCTGCCATGGCCAGGGATGTCACCCACCCATGTTGCTCTGGGCCCCATCCAACCTGACCTTGAACACTTTGTATATGAAGAAGTTTTCAGGAGCTTTTCTGCCAGTTGCACCAGTAGTGGAAGTTCTAATGTAAACATCCACTAATCTCTGCAACTGATATTGAGAAATCTTTCTGCTCTTTCCTTCTTTTGTCCTTTGTATCACACTACTATTGCAATTCTAGGATGGTTTTCAGGGACACTCATTCAATACACAGAAGGGACACATCCTGGACATATATCAGGAAAGAATGTAGCTGCTTTATGAGGGGAGTCCTGAGAGGGCTGGGCAGAGACAGCCATGCCTGTAGTGCCTACAGAAGAACAGCAGTCTGAAGTATAGGAATGTGCAATAGGGGAAAATAAAACAAATGCATATACTGCAAGTGACTAAAAAAAATCAGTGTATGAAAAATCATAAAATACTTCAACTCTTTTTCTCAACTGATTGAACCTATCTGCAGAAAACTCTTTTTCCTTGAAATCTACAGCTGAAATGACTGCTAGCTAATGCGCAGATGTACATGCAATGTAATGTAACCAGTAGTCACTTCAGAATCAGAAATGCTGCAAAGCAAAGACAGAAATGTGTTCCAGTGTATTGTCAACCAAATATGAAAATGAATTACCATCTGTAAAGTAAAACACAATAGCACACAAATGTCAGCTCTGCTTCACCTATTAATGTATCAACTACTCCTTAAACCTAATAGTGAGTGGTAGAAAATAGGAGCCATTCACTAAAACAAGATAATCCCCTCTTTGTGCCTTGCCCGACCAAACTCAGTTATATTAGGAGTGTACTTACCCAAGATATGTCTTGAGTAACAGTTCTCCATGTTGATACATTTGATTTTTTTCATTTTTGGGGGCTCTGTTTTGAGCTTCCTCCAATAACATAGCTACTATACCTTCTACCATAATGTGTTATAGAGCAATTTCTATCCAGAGACTCAAAATCTTGATGGTTTTAAAAAGTCTCCTCTCCCAATCATGCAGTAAATGAAATAATAAAATGAACTTATGCAATGCTTTATTGTTATTAAGCAGATACATATTTTATTAGTGCTTTGTTCCTTTCATAGCTAGATTCACAGAGATCCCAGTACTTAGAAAAATGCTCATCAATAATAGCAACTAAAACCAGTATCAGCACAGTAGATAAAAGAGAATAAGAGAAACAAGTTACTTACTTTTTATCTGCTGAAATGAGGAAAACAACGTAGATTAAATTTTTCATGAAAAATTACAGAATATTAAGTTTTGCTAATTTTCAGGGAGGTATATTTAAATTACCACTTGCCAGGAACATATCAATTAACAACCATCTTGGCTGAGTCTTATGTGGATCTTACACTGGTTTTAAATTTTTTCTGGCACTTAAAATACCACAAAATTAAAAAGCCTAAAAGAATTAATAGGCAATGTAGACAAGGTCTTCCCTCTTGTTGTTACTCTCTTCCTTTCTCTTTTCCTTCCACTTCACACTGTAAAATATAAATATTGATTAGGATTATTGAAAATTATCCATCAGATTATTTTTCATCTGACTCTCTGAGACTTGAATTAGTCCACTTAATTTTCAGCTTTTAATGAATGCATAAATTAGAATAATTGGGCTCAAGAGAGGAATTAAGGTGACTAGCAAAAGGAAGCAGATTTATACTATGAATCAACAGTTCAGCTCATCTATGACCTCACTCTCCCTCTAGATGTGATTTATTTTTCTTCACTAAAAGAAAGTTCCAAGGACAATGAAGTTTTTTAACTTAAGTGCCTCAGCCAAGCACTTAACTTTAAGGTAGACAGTTCACTGAAGTATGTTTGCCGTCAGGGAGTGATTCTATTACAGTATGATTTCATTAGAGATGTCAATACTACTGAGAAAACAAATTTTTTTCCAAAGAAAATTCTTAACCTAAAGAACAAATACAAAGTACTTTTCCTACTATTTTCAAGACAACGTTAGGGAAAAAACTCAAACTGCTAGAAGCAACTTACAGGTCATGATCATGATTGGCACACCATGGAAGTTAGAATTTGGGCAATACCAGTGGATCACTGAAGCTGGAAGAAAAGGACTCTGGAAGTGTCTGTGTCATTTATTCTTGTTTCACACAGCCAACTACAAATAAAATCCCTCATTAATTACTTTTTTTGCTCACAACCTACCATTATTACTTAATAATATTCAATTATTCTCAGTTCGGAATATTACACCTTTATTGCTTGAAATTTTAGATTTTCAAAGGGTAAAATTTCTACTGTAATGCTAGTATAATAGACAGTCCTTCAAAAGTTTAAATCAATTGTTTTAATGTCATAAAATTATCTAGATTTTTTTTGTAATTTTTTTTTTTTAGTCAGTTTTGTTGCTAACTAAAAGCTATAGATCCTCTGAGTAGTTTCATTAAAACCAAAGGTCACCAGTGACTGCAAATTCCAAGTGCCAAGGACAATATCTTGATTATCCAAATATGCAAAGTCAAGCATGCTACAAGATTTCTCAAGATACAGAGAATCTCTCAATTGTCTTCTTTACAAATATCAGACAAGACAAAATATGAATACATGAATTTACTGAATGGACAACATACAGAACATTTAATAGCCTATTCAGAATGGATATTGTAACAGTGGCAAGCGTTGAAAATTTTATTCTGACACAATTAGAAAAGATTTAATAGATGTTCAAGAAGTAGAAGTTATCTTAGGTCAAAAGCATGAAGAGCATAATTTTGAACAAAGGATTGCCAGAAATTGTAATGTTGCTAAAATGGTATTCTTTATTATCAAAAATACAAATAGCATCCAGCAGCTGTATCCAAATTACAAGCAAAGCAAGTAATAGGGCAGAGTTGAATAAATACCACACAGTTTATGAAGTGTATGAAGAGGAATAAAAAAGTAATGGAAAATATTTTAATTGTCAAATTTCTTGAAGCTTTGAATGTAGAAAATAAAGCAAAAAAGGATGAGTGAATTTTTTTAAGAAATAAGGAAAATCGTGTGTAGGTTTAAAGATTCATAAAGAAAAGGAGATGCAACTGGTGAGACCAGTCATAGTAGAGGCTATAGGGTGGAGGTTAAGCCAAATGCACAAGAAGTACAAAATCAATATTTTACCTCATATATATATATAAGATAATATTTATCCACAAGTTAAATTACATAAGAATAAGCAAAACATGTTTGAAAAGACTGGAATGACAGCATTGGTGAAAGACAGGTTGAAATAACAGTCATGTTGCTTATTATTACAAAATAGTGGTCCAAAGATTTACATAACAATTGCAAGGACTTTTTGTGAAATTATCAGGTTTTGCTGCTGTGGTAGTTTAAATGGGAAAGCCCATTTTTTGATCAAACTTATCTTGGAATTCTTTTCCACCCATGTTGTTTTTCTGCCATGGATGCACAACTTTCTGCGCTTCAAAATGCA
>VWZG01005770.1:0-15797 GCA_013396735.1 Grallaria varia | reverse complement strand
CCCCCCCCTCCAAGCCGAGCCGCCGCTGCTGGCGAGCGCCACCACTGCCGGCAAATCACGCCCTCCCCTGCACTGCACCGCCACCGTGCAGACAAGTCAGGCCCCCGCGCCGCTCCGCCGCTGCGCGGGCAAGTCACGCCCCCCTCGTTCCACGCTACCGCCGCACGGGCAAGTCACACCCCGCTCCACCCCCTCCGGCAGGCAAGAGTGGCGGTCCTGTGTGTCACGTGGCTGGGGCTCCCCGGGCTCCCGTGTCACGTGGCAGAAGTCCTGTTCCCTGCATGCCCCATGCCGGGGCTGGCACTCCTGCTGCCGGGCGCTGGGGCTGGCGCCGCCACCGCCAAGACGAGCCGCCGCGCCCCACGCCGAGCCATGGCACCCCGTGCCGGGGCCAAGAAAATTTTGAGATCCCTGAGGAGTAATCAGACACACTTCTCTACACACGCTTCGTTCCTTCGCCGGTCAGACCCCTCGTGGGAAGCTGGAACCACGGTTATCAGAACTCCTCTCTCGCTTTATGTCTTGTGACACGTCTCATACACACACATGCACACTCCTCACCNCTGTGAGAAAATCTCTCTTCTTACGGAAATTAGAATAAAAAACACGAGTCCATGATACAAAGAAATATAACAAGTAGGAAATTTTACTTGCAACACGTGTTGAGTGCCTGACCATGAAGGTCCAAAAAGCACATTTCTGTGTTCAAATTTCGCTCTTTTAAGGTCTCTAAAACCCCACCCCATTTACGTAACAAAAAAGGCATTTCCCCCTCCCTGGTTGGCTGTGCCGTGCTGAGAGGTGGGGCCCTGAGCAACATGGCAGCCCCCATAGCTGGCCATGTGGCCAATGGGGTCGCCCTACCCATATTCATGCACCGCATGGTTCCCTGGTATCATCTCCTGTCAGGACCTGACACCTTACAGCTCTGCGACATGCCTTTCTAGGTTAGTAAGAAGCCCCTAAAGTCTTCACCCTTGGATTAGTGACCCTTGTACAATTAATTTTGCTTGTAATAAAAACCGTATCTTTATTTCTCATTCTTTGTCATGTCAGGTTGAGATGGATTGCATTTAAGGGAGAGTCCACTGATCCACCAGGACTGCTCTTGGTGCATGGGATCTTTGTATGTGTGCATGGGACTTTTATACGGGGTTTTTCTTCAGATATTTCACTTAGACTTCTCTTTGCATAACAGGAATGCAATCCTAGCTTGAAAGATATGAAAATAAGGAGAAGACAGTGGATTTGATGGCCTCATCTGGATCAGATTCCAGACAGAAACCATCAAGAGTTGGGACAGAGAAAACCATATTGCAGTTTTCTGTTGCTGAATAATGTCTCTCTATTGTGATCACATTCATGCCCAGAACAGGCTAAAAGCTGAAGGGCTATAACAAAATGATTACTATATATCATTTTAAAACAGGGTAAAAAACACATTTTCCTTATACTTGCCATCTGATCTGTCTGCTTAGTTATGGCTGTCACACTTGTACCTGTTAGGAACAATTTCCTTTGTGAAATCCCAGAGCTGGTACATAACCCAAACCCATGTTGAAGTTCCCTGCTAAAAGCATTATTCCTCTGACAATTTACAGCATGTGATGGCTTCACAAGGTAGTGGCTCCATTGACAGTGTGTTACTCTATTACTGTGCTGCCAGCCATCTGTAAAGTGCACTGCAGCTTGTTATCACCTGCTTATGGGCATTAAAAAGACTGATGGACCAGGTTCTCCTTTACAGAAAAGTCCCTTTATGTCACTCTGTCTGGTTTAAAGGGACTCTGAGCTGCAATTAATATGATCTATTCCTGCTTTATGGTCCATCTGTGCTTCTGCATTGTGTAAGGGACTCCGGCATAAATGAAAATGAGGTCATTGGGAATCTGGTCATGTTCAGCTGCTAGGTGGACAGAGGATCTCCGAAGAATATTAATAGTAATGCACTGGTCTTTCCACTGTTGTGAACAGCAGCCCTCAAATTTGTAATCTGTCTGTGATGCATCTTGCCTGCCTTGCAGATGAGGCGCACAGCACGCAGAGGGAATAGGCGATGTGCCTGCAGTGTGGATCAGAGCCTGGGTCCTGTCGCCAGCACCAAGCAGAAAGATTTAATGTCATTGAGGACTAAGGTGCATGTGCAGAAGGCAGGATTTTCTGAGCAGAGAGCAGACTTTTTTTTTTTTTTCTCTTGAATTCCCTTCAGCGGGAAGTAAATCTGATCAGAGTGTGCTATGGGACCATCAGAGGACAGAGTAGTGGAAGGCTATAGGACAACCCATTTGCCTGCCTCTTGCTGATTCCTGGCACTGCAGCCTCTGGTGTCCTGGGAACAGGGAATAGTCTGCATGGCTTTTTGCTCTGGAAATGTTAAGGGTCCCAAAGCCTGACCTCCCAAACAGTGGGGAGTGTAGGGGCTGTCAGAAATTTGCTAGCAAACTGATTTTTTGAAGGGAAATGGTCTGCCAGCTATGACTGCTTTGGAAAAACAGGTCAATTTCTGCAAAAGATTCATTAATTTGCTGAAATCAGACAAAATGAGAATTTTCTCAAATTATCCTATTGGCACTGCTCTCAGCACTCACTTCCTAGGCTTAATCACCCAAGAGTGCTTCTTCTCTGTGTCTGTCTCTCTTTCTTTTGGCTCCTACATGCACTAAGTGGAAATGCTTCAGCAGATAACTGATTTTTTTCCTGTCAGATACTTCTTTATTTCCTTTATTAGGTTGTCTCTGCATTGCCAGATTTTAGTGCACACTGATGATCATTATTCTATCATATCCCTCAGCTACAGGGAACAAAATCTGCCCTGTAGTGAGACAAGAAGTTTGTAAATGAAGGTTGTAAATTTTGATTTTTGGCTAAAAAATGGTAATTTTATTTATTTTTTTTTTTAAATTTTTTCTCTGCTGCTGTCCAGATTTTATCACCAACTCCATAACTTCTCTTCCTGTGTGTCTAAGTCACGAGGAAATTCAGAGAATGAGCTTCTGAAACTCATGGAAATCAATGCAAAAGTCCTGTTGCTTGCAAGGATACAGGTATTTCACTTATACATATCTCTGTGTCTTACACCAAGTAACCCCAATTTTTTTTCAACTATTGTCTGTAGTTTTCCTGTCCCTGGATCTTTTCATGGTTCTTTATCATTCTTCCCATTCGGTCTGTCTTAAAAGTAGGTTTATGTCTTTTATGGCCTGTCCTATGTCTTTTCAGGGATTTTCTAGTCCAGCTTTGTCCCAGACAGCATAAAATTTAGGTAGGAGATCCAGTTTCAAAAGCAACCTCAATTAGTAAAAGTCCAGGTTACCCATGTTCCAACATGTAGGGAGGACAAATCCTACTGAGACATTTATAGGGCTGGAGAAAAAGTGATGATGCTATCCAGATTTGGGTCTGACCTCTTAAAGCCTTCAAAAACATGGTTTGTGCTGCTTTTGATACTGTAAAAAAAAAAGTGTGTGTGTGTGTGTGTGTGTATATATATATGTATATAAAAATCAGGTTTTAACCCTAAATATATAAAGGTCATTTACCAAAAAGACAGTGTAACATCTTTTGGAAATGCACACATGAGCCAACATATAAGGGAAAAAACAGAGCAGATGGTGGCCAGGCTGAGGAGTCTTGCCTTGCTTCTGAAGTCATTTGGGCATAATAGTTCTGGAGGAAGATTCCCAGATCCCTCTACCAAAGTTACATCAGAAGCAACCAGAACACAGCCCTTTTTGGTGTGTGCAGGCTTTGCTCTTTGTGTATACATCAAGTTGTGGGGTTTATTAAAGTTAGACTTTGAAAGCACTTGGACTGGTAATAAGTTTTTGTAAGATGTAGAGGTGTTTAAACTGAGGCCAAGCAAACAAGTGAAGTGTCATGATAGTTTTGTGGGACCAGGTCCAATTTGATAAGAAGAATGAGATGACCAAGCATGTGCTAAGCTTTAATGCTGCTCAGTGCATCATCATTTCACTTGTGTCAATGTTTCCATTATAAATACCTCTTCTCAGGGGAACTTGGCTGAACATCTTATTTGGGGCTGGAAAATTCCATTTAGAGAATGCTATTAATTATTTAAAGATACAAGTTTGGTTTTTAGGTCAAGATTTTTGAAGTAGTGATGTGCAATATTCGGCATGAGACAATTCGGAGAGGCCTGATTTTCAGGCAGTCACTGGAGATAGGCAACTAATCAGAAAAATATTTCTTCCTCTCTATCCATCCCATTTCCAGGTGCACCTGCTCTGGGTAAGTTTCTGGAATATTCATAATTCCGTTCTATTTTTTATTTCCTTTCTTTACCTTTGATGATGACCAGATGGGTGGTTTGATTTATTTTTCATGAAGAAATAAGAGGTGGCCTTGAGTAGTATTTGAACTTCTTGTATAAAAAGAAGAGATGCAGTTCATTCTTGTGTCCCTTCTGCTGCTATTTGGTATGTCTGGCTGACTATCCTAGGGCAGTGCTGTCTGTTTCATTAGTTGTATTCATCCACTGCTATGTCCACTTGACACGAGTTTTGCCAAAGATCGGGGTCTTAAGCCATGTGCAGGTTGGTCAAGGCTTGTGTTACTCTTCCAGAACTGTGTGTATGTCTGTGTACTTCCTCACAGAGGAGTGACTGCCTGCAGGCAGCACTGCCAGTGCCGAGGCTTTGTACCTTCTCACCCATTTGTGTTCCAGACCAAAAGGACAAGCCCAAAAGTGGAGGTGAATTGCATAAGCACTTGCTTGTGGCAGCACCGCAGGTAGCCGTGCAGTTGGCAGGCATTGCTAAATACCAGCGTCTGGTCAAACCCTTACAGCTGGTTAGTTTACCATACCACGTGTAACTGGAGACCCATTTCACTGGCTGTTGGTGAGCAGGAAAGCCCCTGGCAGACAGTGGCACGGTGGGATAAGCTACAAAGAGCTCAGTGTAACTGATTTTATGACATCCATTGCATATTTTTCCTGAGCAGCAGAGAAAGGCCGTAACCTCGAACCATCAGAAACAGCATATGCAGCGCTTCTTTGTGTAAGGTAGAAGCAGATTAGCAGATGGCATTTTCTGTCCTTATTCTACAAAGCATATTGAAAATTCAGAAACAGGTCTACATGCCTTTACAAAGACAGTATTGTGCCTGGTAAAGTGTCTGTCTCTTTGCCCAAACTCAATAGCATTTGCTTAAAAGAAGGTGCTAGAAGAAGCCCTTAGCCCTTTTTAGGACCAGGCCCATCCTAAAGTTCAATGTACTAGAATGAGAAAAAGTTCTTCTTCAGGGTAACTGTAAAAGAGATATTTGCAGCTTGAGGGACACCTCTGTAGAATATTATTCTGCAGTGCACTTTGAGACCAGAGTACCAGTGTGCTTGCTTGTTTATTCCATACTGTGAATTTAATGCCAAAGCATTGACACAGATGTCTCCCTGTTTTTCTTATGGCTTTAACAGGTTATTATTAAAACTAGCAGTGAGATTTTACCAATTCTGATAATAAAAATAACACATGAGTTTTCACAGTGTGCTTTTCTTGTCTCCAGTGTGCATTCTGGAAATCTGTCTGTAGCAGTATCCTTTGAGAATTGTTGTCAAAGGAGCATTTTGAGGCTACTTAAAGTAAAAGAAAATGGGTACTGAGCGATTTTATTTCTTGGGCAGTAGCTGAATTAGGTTGATAGCTTTTCCAAGTCTATAGTTTTACTGTATTTCAAGATAATATCTAACAGAAAATGCAACATATCACTCATCATGGGCAATACAGTGCATTTTCTTAAGCACTGTGTCAGGGAAGTGCAGTGTATCACTCTTTGGAATGGTAAGGAACTGGTAGGCAAAACCTGTTTTATCTTAAGAGCCAAGAGGAAACTTGAATCAAGACTACTGAGGGCCATCCCATGCACAAGGGAAGAGGTTTAAAGTCTGCTCCAAGGAGAAAGGATGCTGTCTATTGTACGCTGAGGACAGATCAATGTACCAAGAAGTCCTGAGATCAAGACCCCTTTCTTCTGTTCTTGTTACCTATGAGTGTCAGCCACGCAAGATGGTGAAGAACATGGTGTAAAATACTGTTGCATTTTATAATGGTGTTGCTATATAGACTAGAATTATTGTTGGACTTTATTACAGCAAAAGTTTGGCGCACAATCACGAGGCTAACGCTATCTAAACTCTTAATGGGTCTTAGGAACTTGTCTCCCCTAAATTTGAAATTGCATTTCTCATTTTGACTTGCAGTCCATGCAGGGCATTTCTTCCATTATTCCTGAGAATAATTACCTATATTTAGGAGGCAACTCTGTGATTTTCCTCTGAAATAGGAACTAGTTTTTGTAACGGGAATGGCGAGTCTCTGACATTTTGCTTCAAGGACATTCCAGTCTCAGTTTTTCTAGATGTAATCCAATGCATTTACAGTTGGAGAACATGATTTTTATCTTTAGTGCCAAAGGTTTAGCTAGTCAATGCATGTTTCAAATTGCTTTACTCATACAAATGTTCAGCAAGACTTGATGGCTTGAATTGTCTTTATTTTGATTTTGGTGAGTTGCTTGTTTCTTTTACTCAGAGATGGTCAGCTACTTGATGATTTTTCTTCTGATGACCAGCTTGGGATTAGTCCTGTAGGATGATGTTAAGAGAGAGTATTTTTATGCTGTAAAGATGTCTTGGTGGAGCTAGGCCCATGTTTGCATTGAAAATTGTAAGCATACATTCTATCCTTTCTTGCTTAGATTAATGCATTATTTAAGACTGAAACATGGTAATTGTGGTTTGTGGATGAATTTATTTAGAAGATGAAGGTAAAAGACATAACTCTTGACAGAGACTTTTGCCTAAGCAGGGCAACAGAGGAAGCAATCACTGGATCTAAGCACTGACCTGGCCATACAAACCAAGATGAAAAATGAAATCTTTTTTGTTAACTTCATCAGAAAGCAGGTAGAAGTAATACTGTGTGGGATCAATGCCTGAAGCAGTGGAGTAGGAACTGAAATCCAACAAAGGCAAATGCAGGGTCCTGCACCTGCAGAAGAGTAACTCCATGAACTAGCACAGGCTGGGAGCTGACCTGCAGGAAATCAGCTCCACAGAGAAGGACCTGGGAGCTCTGATGGACAGCAGCTGTTGTAAGCCAGCAGTGTGCCCTTGTAGACAAGAAGGCCAATGGTATCCTGGGGTGCATTAGGAAGAGCATTGCCAGCGGGTCAAGGGAGATGATCCTGCCCCTCTGCTCAGCCCTGGTGACACATGTGGAGTGCTGTGTCCAGTTCTGGGCACTCAGGCCAAGAGAGACATGGAGTTACTGGAGCTGGTCCAGAGTAAGGTGACAAAGATGTTTAAGGGACTGGAGCATCTCTCTTGTGAGGAAGGGCTGAGGGAGCTGGGCCTGTTCAGCCTGGGGAAGAGATGACTGGACACTCATCAGTGTCTGTAAGTATCTGAAGGAAGGGTGCCAAGAGGATGGAGCCTTCTCAGTGGTGCTAAGCAATAGGACAAGAGGCAAGGGGCAGAAAGTGATGCACAGGAAATTCCACCTAAATATAAGGAAGGATTTCTTTACTGTGGGGGTGGTCAAGCACTGCAACAGATTGCCCAGAGAGGTTGTGGAGTCTCTCTCACTGCATACAATTCTGGATGGCCCTGCTTGAGGAGGTGACCCACTGTTGTCCCTTTCAACCTTACCTAATCTGTGATTTTTATGTCCCTGAACAAAACAAGGCTATGTCCATATAAGGTAACATTTCTGTGGTTTTGACATAGCTGATGAAGAGGATATCTAATGTTCTCAAATAGTGGGGAGCTCTGGGATTGCAAACGATGGGCTTGCAATACTGGAGAAGTTTCATGGAGAGAAAGAGACCTTAAATAAGTGCCTCTAGAGAGCAAGGTGACCAGTTTATCCCCAAAAAAGTCTAAACCAACCACATATGCTCAAGTCTAAACTAAACTTCTCTAGATGGCATGTGGGAATGGTGGAGTCCTGATCTTGTCCATTCAAGAATAAAAACAGCACAAAGGGTAGGCAGAAAAATACCCAAGCTATGGGCAGTGGTATGAGAGGTATGGGAAATGATGCTGTTTTATTTCAAATGCCAGGAGAATGCCCCAGGGAAGGTGGCACAGAGCACTAGGATATTTCCAGTGCTGTGTAGCCCCAGGAGCACTGACAGTGACCATGGGCTGACAGGGTGTGGCCAAGGACAGTAGCCACTACACAGAATGGAGAACCATCAATGCTCCACAGAGAATCTCCTGCACAGACCTCTATCGAAAACATCCACAGGATTCCATGCGGAAAGTCTTTGGGAAGAGCTAAGGAAGTCTTGCATCTGTGAAGTTTTGCAAATTACTAAATCTATTCAGTGTCTTGTTTCCCTTCTGTTTAATGAGGAGAAAGATGCACATTATTTTGGCATATTCTTGTAGGTATAATTTGAATCTCAAAATATGGCTGTAAAGGGAAGGAAGATTAGAAAAATGAGCTGAGAATTAATTCTGGGTTCTGTTTCCGCTTCTGCTACTGGCTTCCTACATGACCCCAAATTAATTATTTCATAAGAAATTTCTATAGAAATAACCCTTATTGCTAAGAGTTAATATGAAAGTCATGCTGTCCTTCCACACTGTTTAACTTAGTCATGCCTCTGGACAGACAGGGACCATCTCACTGAACATGTTTGTCAAGGGTGCTCTTATGTGTTTATATAGTGTCCTGGATGTGGTCTGGAGGCTGGAGAATATGCTGCAATAAAAATAAACTTTTATTAATAATAAAAAGGAGTTCAGCTGCAACCAAAGAATTCATTAAAGATTAAGCTGGTATTAGCGGAGGGGGGTGTGTGTGTCTGGATTTTATGTGCATTATTCCTGGACACCCCCCTCCCCAAAAATACATCTTATTCATTCTTATCTTTTTCCCAGGAGATTTTTCAAATATTTGTTTTGTTGTCTTAAGGCAAAATCTCAAGGTCACAAAAGACGTGTTTTTAGTGATGCTCATACAACTGGCATTGTAAAATTTTATTCCTGAGTGAGGTGCTGCTAGTAGAAAGGCTGATAAATTTTAATTTCTATTTCATACCAATACATTGGCTAAAACTGTCTAGTTGCACCTGCATAACAATGTTGACAAGCTTGCTAATAGATTAAAGGGAGCTGATGTCATGATAGTTTCACAGCAGAGATAGAACAGGTAGTTATGTCATCCATTACGCTGGAGAGTGCAGAATTTGCCAAAAATTGCAAAGAAATCTGACGATTTCAGCAGTCTGATCATATTTCACCCCCACATTTTTCAGCTGCAGGACCACAGAGCCCAATCCTGTGGAAAGTAAAAGGAGTGTGATAGAGCTGATGGCTGCATCAGAGGTGCTCAGGGGGTCATGTAAAAGTAAACCCAGCGAAAATAGTCATGGAAAACAAGAGAAAATAAGATTTCAAGTAAAGGAGTAGAGCTTGAGGTGTGTTTGAGATGGACAACTCAAAGAAGGTCAAAGTGAGATGCTTGTTGTGAGCTTTGAGACAGGGAGTGAGTGACTTGCATGAGCTGTTTCAGCACAGCCCATGGTGGGAGCTGCTGGTGGTCACTTCCAGGACAGAGACTCCGGGGAACTGCAAGTATAGATGCTGTGTGTTTTCAAAAACAGAAAACTGTTAAGGGTTTTATTGTGGGTTTGGTTTGATTTGTGCCATGTATTCTCCCTTCCCCACTTTTTTACATTTTTTTTTTCTCCTTAATTCAGTAATGTTGGAAAACAGTTAAACTCCTTGCAAAGAAGCTCAGGACTTGGAGATGCAGAACTTTGTATTCACTAGCTGTGATAAACTCTTTGCTGGGTGACCTGGGCCAAGCGATTTTTTTGGGGTGTGTGCACTGTCTTGCTTATGGGGATAACAGTAGCACTTTGGCTTTCTAAAGCAGGTGAAACATTGGTATTTTGGAGGTACTGTACTAGTGATAAGTAAGTTTTTCCCCAAAAACTGTAGTTCTTTTAGCTTTCAACTATCTATTTTTTAATGAATGAAAGGCTGTCTGAGAAGAATGTTGTAGATATTTTGTACCACTTGAAAAATCGCAGTATTTGGGTTTTCTGTTAATAAGAGAGAAAAAAAATAGGTATCTCAGATGATTCTGGTGCTTAGATAATCTTTTCTCTTGCTGTTTTTCAGCACAGCATTGTAAACATAATTAGTCCTTCACATTTTTCTTGTTTAATTCACTCCTCACTGTATGCATCTGATTGTGCATTAGAAGCAAGTTGAAACATTAGTTAATTTGAGCCATTTCACTGGGCTGAAGGAACTCCTTTAATGGCCTCATAATTTTGAATTCAGAGGTCAAGCACATAGTAGCTGCTTGCTGCCTTCTTGTGAGAGCATCCTCTGGCAAAATTCTTCACCTAAAATGACCTGTCAGGCATGTAATTTCTTGACTGACATTGGCTGTTTAGCACTTAAATTCCCCATCTAAAAATACAGAAGATTTCACTATGTATCCTGAACTGTGTATGGATTAGCATCTGTGTCTCTGGATTCTATTTTTGCTCCCTAAATTCATTTTATAATTCATGTATGGATATACTGTTTTTAAAAACAACCACCAAACCCCATATATTATATTTTATTTTAATTTCATTATTTAGTGCTGAGTGCCTTCATTTCTGTGGACAAGCAAAGAGCGTGTGCTATTCCTTAAAAAACCCTGTTTTTATCCTGCCTATGTTATGGACAAAATCTTTGCTTCAGTCAGGAAAGCATCCTGCTGCAGTTATCAGTCCCTATGCCAGATACTAGCTTACAAGTTATCAGCACAGTATGGGAAACAGAAGTGTAATATGACTTCTCAAAGGGTAACCAAGGCAAAATTGAGATTCTCTAATTTGGCACGTTAAGCTAGAAAACAGGCTGGGTCATCAGGAGTCAGCCCTGTGAAAATCTAAAACTGAAAAGGGAAGACTTTGAAAGACATTCAAATACAGCACAGAAAATCCAGATACCAATTCTTCTGTTCATTACTAGAACAATCTGACAAACGTGTGCATGTTTAGAGCTTCACAGCTGATAACCAGCTCTGTTAGCAGGGCAGGAAGTAGTATTGCTGCTTGTGCAGCTGGGGCTCGATTTGATTTACTCTGATTTACACTAGGGTGAAGGAGGGCCAATGCAAGGCACCTGATCTCCAGGTTTCCATCACAAGCCTAAAGATATAAGCTATCTGTACATGAGAACTCTGCATATGAAGCTGTGGAGTTGGAGGCTGTGTGCTTTACCTATTTCAGGAAGTTTGGTAGCCATTGTCGTCTGTAAAATCTGTCTCATGACAGCCAGCCAGCCATGAATTCCTATGTCTCGAGCATTTGGAGGGTGGAGAAAGACTGACTGTCTGCATAACGTGGTCTTAGGAAGATTTTTTTTCTCTCATCTAAAGGTTAAATCATTAGCTAAAGGAAACTTATTACAGAACAAAGTGTACAGACAAGTTTCCTGGAATGATGCCAAATTCTGCCCTAAAAGGCATGACAAAACTGCTCAGAGACAAGTTTTAGTCTTTAAGCAGCAAGGTATTTATTTTAGCAACGTTGGGGAAACTCCCAGCTCATGCTGGACAAAGAGCTCCCAATTCCTTAGTGCAGGGTTACAATATTCATACAGCTTCAAAAGAGATTACATCACTCCTACATACATATTCATATGATTGCAACATCTAATTACAATATTCATACTAGGCGGAGTCTAGGCAGAGACTGAGGCCGAGTCGTCTTCTGGGGTGTCTTTTCCGTGGTCGTTCCGATTACTAAGGCCTCGAGGGGGTCGGTTTTAGCTCTTCTTCCTCAGCAACTTTCTTTGTTCTGCTGATGCATGCTGGTGAACTTGGCTAGACTTTTGGGCTCAGACCTTTATTTTGCACCTTATCTCCTTGCGTTCCTACTTTATTTTGCTAAGTATTTGTTTTTGACATATATTTGACTAAATGTGTTCATTCTTTGCTTGTACTATCTCCTTTCTTGGCTAAGCGTACATATTCTGTGGTTTGTAAGCATCTTTAGTGTTGGATACTATTCCTTATTTGACTAGTCCTCAGCGCCTGGCTTCTATCTCTGGTTAAGCACTACATTCTTGAAGCAAAGGAAAGCACAGAGTCTGCATTTCAGTGTTCTAACTTAACTCTTTAAGAATTTGCTCCATTTCAGGTGCACTTCACTAAATTGGAAGGAAACCAACCACTTCCATTGCATTTGGTATCTATTTATGCTGTGGTGGATATTCCAGGATGTCAGGCCTGAGCCCCTTGGAGGGGATGGGAAGTGTATCTTGTATTGTGCCTTGGGTCTGCTGTGCACTGGAGGTTTCACAGATCTGAGGGCACACTCCAGCTTGCTTGGCCTTCATCCTGGTCTAAAACAAGTGTACTCATAGCTGGCTCTCAGAGCCGTGCCAGTCCCAATGTAACCTTTATTCCTGTTTTTATACCATCATAAAGAGCAGCAAGTCAAAGGCACTGGACACTTTCCCCATGTTAATATTAAGTCAGTTGTCCACTACTGTTTTTATCTGTGGCCAGTTTCTCATGTCTGTTACATCAGACTTGACAAGTGCTGACATTCTTCTCCCATGTTTTAGACTGTGCTGCGAATGGATTTATGTAACTGTCTCTCCTGCTCTGTATCTTATTTTATGGCTTGAAAGATGGGACAATTACAGAGTTATGGGATCCATAGTAATGCTGCTTTTAGTTGCCATTGTTTTCAAGTCTCCCTGCCAAATTGCAGGTGAGTGTTTTGGAGTCAAAATGGTTTGGAAATTTTGCTCACTGGTTGCTTTTAAATAATTTGATTATCACTAAATTCTGTGAGACTCCACTAAAGTAAAATCAGTGGAGAGTGAATTGTTATTTAGCATGACTTGTGTGATGCTTGACTACTTCTCAGTTGTCTGAAAAATAGCCTGGGTAATTTCTGATTCCTCCTTCTATGCTCTGGAAAGTTAATAAAGGTGAATATCTTGGGCCTTATGCCACTATTCAGTGCACTGATAGCCATGAGCTTGTTGGAGAACTGTTTGAAACTTTTTGGACCCCTGTCGTTGTTAAGTTAGAGGCAGGTCAAAGAAACGACATTGTATTGTTCCAAAAATAGGACAGGAACTTTATTGCATTGGTGGAATAATGCAATGTGTGAAAGAGAGAGAGAGAGTGTGTGAGAGTGTGTGTGTGTGGTATCAGAGGCTGCGATTCTTATAGACCTGAGTCTGGACAGATGTCCAAGGACCATTGGTTTCTCTATACATAAATAATTCCTAATTGGACACACAAACCGCGCATGTCAGAAAACATTACTCATCACTTTAGAAACCGGATATCTGTTCCAGGTGTTACATCTTTTCCTTCCGTGCATATCACCCTGACGTGTGCAGAAGGTTCCCAGCATAGTCCAACTATTCCACAGAGACCCCAGGCCAGCTGGAGTCTCCCCCACAGACCCCAGTGTCAATATTGTCATTTCTGTACAAATTTACAGGACCACTATGAATTTTCCCCCATTCTGAAAGTTTTTATGGCTTGTAGCAAAACTGTTCACTGAAAAAAAATTCTAGAGTACTGAAATAGGTATAACAGCTTTACTATATTCCTGTTTGGATGGGAAAGGAGGACTCTGGGGTAACACAGGGCCTGGAACTCATGAAATATGAGCTCAGTTCCCATTTCAGCCACAGTCTCCTCACATGCTTGTGGATGAGTGACTTCACCTCAGTAGGTCTTCAAACTGGAGATCTTAGTGATGTCCTTTTCTATGACAGGGTTTTGATACTGCATTTGGATTAATTGTCATCTGTAAGGAGTTCAAATTCCATGACAGCAGCAGCATGCACAATCAGTGTATCACAGAAAGAAAAAATGTTTCTGTAGATAGGTTAGTCCCTTTCATGGTAGAAAACAAAAAGTTCAGGGAAAATATTGTATTTATCTCTTGTCACAGCTTAGTCTACGTGACAGGTTATTTTTCACAGGTTATTTTTTGGGTATATTTTTCGGGTATATTTTTCGCTGCTAGTCTTATCTGTAACCAGAACTGTTGGCCATGGGAAGTTTGATGTAAAGCATCACTATTAAACAACAACAGATTCCTTCATTCTCACAGAGTTGTTCTGATCTAATAAGAATAATGAGCATCCCTTTGAAAATTGTGACCCTCATCTGCAGAACTCTTCCATTTTTCCTTTCAGTTTTATTCCTGGTTGAACCATGGGAAGAGACTTTGCTCTGGATAGGGCATCTTGGTGCTGATAACTAGGGCAAGTGTCATAATCCACAGCCTGTGAATAGATGTTCCCCAAGGATTTAGGTGCTCCTGTGTCGTTTAAAGGCTCACAGCATGCTTGTGGCATCTACCCTCTGCATGTCATTTCTTTTGTTGTTTTATTCATTGGTACTTTCTCTCCTCCTTGCAAACAATCCTGAAGATACCTGCTCTGCAAGGGCAAGGTGTCCTGTGTATTTAGGAGTACATAAAATGTTTGGCCAGGATGTTCCTAGTGTGCAGGCAACATGTATGAAACCACCCTTCCACCATGTTTTGTTCCTCTTCAGGTTGCCTTTTACTGTCAAAATGAAATGTCATATCTTTCTAAAGTGGATCTAACACTGCAAATGAAGCTCAGACAACACAGAATGATCTCTATTGATTTATACATTACATTCTTATTAATGCTATCTGATTCAGCACTTGCATATGCTGTACAGGTTTGCTAAAGATGGATCTTTACAGACCCTACTTCCACCTATTGGTGCTGCAATAAAATAAAATAAAATAAAATGCAATTACTTTATCAGTCCCTGTATCCTGAAGAAGTCATTAGATGTTAACTAAAATAATTTCTTTCTTTGCTCTCTTTAGTAGAGATCTGGAATATTTTTCTAAGGTAAAAATGTTGTTATTTTTCCTCAGAGCTGTGGTTATGCCTAAATAAAAACACCAGATATAGGAATCCTTAAATTTGGGTACCAGACTCAGTTTGAAGTTTAACAGACAGGAACAGATACTTTGATGGGCAGAAACAGCAAGTGCCTGGTCTAGAAACTGGGTACTGTTGTGCTCTAGGAAAGACTTGCACATGGACTTAGAGTTGAATTTTGTGGCTGAATTCTTCTTTACTCTGTACAGAGCCTCCTAACTAATCTGATGGCCAGCTTCTCAAGAATGTTCATTATTAATTTTTGTACAGGCCTTCATTTGGAACTATGACTGTGCAATAAACAGCTTGACTGAGCCCTTTGGGAAACCAGTAAGTCCTTTAGTTTTGTGTTCCAAAGCTTGTTTTCCCCTGGTCTTCTAGCACCGGAGCTCTCATGTTATCTGTTCAAAAGAAGTTTAAAGTTGGGGTGTTACAGTTTTAGAATTTGTCAGAATTTTTCTTTCCCTACCAACATAGACTCTGGGAGCTGACACCCTCCTCAACAAAAGACCCGGCTATCGATCCGAATTCCAACCTGATGGCTGGGCGGAGAGTTATTTTGTTTGTTTTGGGAGTTGTTTTTTTCCCCTTCACTTCTTCAGCGGCGGTTTTGGAGAAGGAAGCACCTCGGAGGGGACTCCTATGGTTTTGGCTTCTTCCCTACCTCCTGCTTCTAGCCTGGAGTGCCCTGTGCTCCAGAGGGACAGACAATCTTCATCGCTTTGGAATTACTACAGTTTTTCCTGAGGCACCAACAGCACCAACGTGCGGGCCCCGGCCCCCGCCCCGCCTCTGTCCACCTGCCAGGCCAACGCCTTCCAGACGGAGAATAAAGGAGGACACTGTAGTAGTTTAAATTTTA
>VWZG01005767.1:28343-41780 GCA_013396735.1 Grallaria varia | reverse complement strand
TGGCATTCAGCCACGGTGAACCACAATTTTTTTCCTGTGTGAAACAAGTGATATAAGGTTCCATTAATTCTTTGTGTTAATTGTTTTCATTTCTAAACAGACATTAAATGATGATACCTACAATGGAGTATTTTGTACTGATGCTTTTGTAGAAGGTGGAAGAAAACATTATACTAGCTGAAAAAGAATTCTGAGAGAATATTTGGGTATTTCTAAGAATGCTTCTCTTGAGCATGGAAGCCAAGTAAAATCATCCTAAAATATTTTTTAAAAATTATTAAGTTGTCCCAGCCCAGTCTGCAACCAGAAGGCAGTACCATGGCCTTCAGGAGTTCCCTAATCACCAGGGAGTGGGCTGCCACAGGGTAACTGAGACTCTGTCCTCCCTTCTCTGCCTTCTTTGTTTTGCTCAGAAACTGCTAAAAAATATGTTATCTAAAAACAGTCATCCAGCTCTGACAAATACTGATACAACAACTTTTCAAATAAGGTCTGCCAAAAGCTGAGTGAAACATGCTACTTTAAAAAATAGTGTCTGAATAAAAAACAAAGTTCCAAGCTTGGATCTTTTTCCAGACCTTAAGTCAGGGACTGTATGTTTCCTCACTAATGTGTTCTAAGAGTTAGATCTTTATTATGGTCTCTAATCACAGTTTTTGGAAGACACATGTGGTACTGCAGGAGAACTCAAGCATATGTGTCAGCTCCTGCTGCCAAAGATTTTTTGGCATCAAGTCATGTGCTTGTGAACTCCGATTGAAGCTGCTGTCCAAAGTCAGTGGCCTAAGATCAAATAGAAAGTGCTGCAAAGCTGAAGAGCTGAACTGAAGGATCTTGACTTTTTGAAGGACTAGTTGTGTGTCAGAATCTTTGAAAATACTGTTTTCTACTCTTATGTGAAATTCCCAACACCTTCTGGTAAATGAATTTCAGTTCACTGCTTCTATGGCCTGAGAGAGGGAACTGTCTATGCAAATTGCCACTACTTCCTTTGTATTCTTTCAGCTTCAACCTTTATCTTAAACTGGTTTCACTTTTTGTAAAGTCTTTGATTGTGTGACTCTGCAAATTAATTTGTTTAATAATTTTATTTAAGTAATATACGAAGGTTTTACTTCCTTCCAAAGCATGCATGATTGATTTTACATAGCAGATGTTTCTCTGATGACCACTTTACTATTAACTATCCCTGCAGAACAGCTGTGAAACCAAGTTTATTATCATGGTATTTATTGCCTCTGCACCTGAACCATCTCAAAGCACTGTGCAAACTTTGACCTAAGAGTTGTGCATCTAGTGTAATTATGTGTCTTGATGCAGTGCAATTATGTGTCTTGAACAGATCTGTGATAAGGCTTCAGCTTTTGTTTCGCTTCTGCAGACTGAAGTGTTCAGTAAAGTTCTCAAGAACTAACAAGAAGAAGTGTACTTTCTTACCAGTCTCTGTGAAGTCGTACTCATTATCAGAGAAAAATTATGGAATTTTTTCTTTGAGCCCAAGAGATACCAGGGTCATATGAAATTTCATCCAAAATTTATTTTATTATGTCCCTTAGACAATACGAACTGGAGTGGAGTAGTGTTGTTATCACATTCTATGCCTGAGTGATGAACCTTTACCACTGCTCCTTTTAGAGGATTTAAAAAAATTTCCATTATTGTGTTATTTCCTGGAGAAAATATATTTTATAGATGATGGCAGCATTGTACTTTAAGTGACAATACACAAAGATGAATCTATCATATTCTGGCAAGAGACTGCTTGACAGTGACGGTAATCATCACAGTCTAAAAGCCAGCAGCCACGAACACTCCCAAGTTGTCCATACAAATTAATGTTCATGCTAGCAATCAACCAATTGCACACAGGAAACTATTTGGATATTTGCTGTTTCTTTTAAGTGTCCTCACTCATAATACCTTACATGAAAATATGTTAGGTTTTGTGATCCCATATGATCCTTGTGTGTTCCTACAGTTCTGTACATTCCTACTGCTTAAGACCCTGAAAGCGTTGTCCTACACAGGAGTATTTGTAGTGAAATGAAATAAACAAAGAGTTTAATACCTTTCAGTATAATGGCACAATGCATATTCTCAGTCTTTACAATCTACTTCTCTCAGTCTCTGTAATTACATAATATTGAATTTATTACTATTTTATGTGAAAACAGAAGCTGGAGATATTTTACTGTTCTATTTTAGTCAATACGACATTTTATTGGCTAAATCTACTCATACAAAACATTGCTTTCTGAAACTAATGCATGCTAAATCACCAAACAAGTATATGAAAGAGGAATAGTGGCTTTCCTGGGTTTAAACGAAGACTAATAAATTTTACATTCTTCCTGCTTAATGCTTTGTCTCATTCTGAATGCATGGATCTGTTGTAGCCCCTGAGTGCCCTGAATTCTAAATGAAACCTTAAAGCTAATCTGCTTTGCTTGTGGTCTGTTGCATTCCTTCCACAAAGCCAAATCATCTAGCCCTGCAAACAGAAGGAGGGAATCCTGAGTCCTGCAGTCAGCTCTTGGTGGTTTGCAGAAACCAGATCTCACAGTATTATATGCACTTTTTTTTATGTTTGCATGTTGATATGTAAGTATGTAAGGGAAAGGTGGGGAGAAGAGATGAGAACTGGACTTAACAAAAGAGGAAAAGCTATGGAGTAATGAATGGAATGAAAAAAAGCTTTTGGATGCACAAATAGGAATGAGGCAGTGTTTCTTCAGACCAGTCATAACTTACGTAGTGCTTTTAAGCAGCTTCATGAAAGAGAATGGGAAAATGCAAGTAAAAATGGATGAAATTATAAAAATGATAAACTTGTTCCTTGGAAGAAGACAGAAATGGAAAAGAAGGGAAAAAAAGTATGGGTCAGGGCTACATTTAGTATGGAGAAACATAATTTTTTTTACTACTTACGACAAGTACCCTGGGCCATTAATTATTTAGATTTTAGCTCCACAGTGCCCTCTGTAAGAAAGTGAAGGTTTCACTAAAGGCCTTGGCTGGATTGATTACTTTGATCAGCTCTTTTTGCTGCAGCGAGATTAAGCCCAGATTGGTTCTCTCTACTTTTCTTCTGCCATATGTACAAATAGATGTGGTAGAACATCCCCACCAATGCTGGGTCCATGCCAGGCTGCCCCAAGGAAAGTATGTATGCTATTCGTGTGGGCCCTAAACTACCAGCTGCTGTGAGTGATATGCCTAGATAGTTTTGGGCTGGCAGTGACCAAACCTTTCCTCTCCTCTGACTTTATTGCCATTGCAGACTGGAATGTTCTAAATATTTCCAAGTCTTACCTCTAATCTACAGAATTTGAAAAGAAGTGTGGCATTTACCCTATATTTTTCCTCCCCAATGCTTATCAGAAGAATGGGCGCTGCTGCAGGATTGGCACAGTATAAAAAGTTCAGGGTATGAATACAGTAGTAAAGATAATTATTCTTGAAACTCTGATATTTAGCATCCAGGAAAGATATTTAAAAAATAGGATTGCTTCAGTATTTCTATTCTACTTTCTCCATTTTTTAGGAGAAAGAAAAAAAGTCTAAATAGCTTTTTAGTCTTACTTTGAAGGAATCAACCTGCCTGGCATTGAAGACTTGTGGGCAATATGTCTTCTGTACTCAGTGCCAAAATACAGTTGGGCATGAATGGGTTTAAAACCTCATGCAAACATCACAAAACAGTGGGTCTCATTCTCCGCTCTAGTGAAAGTGACTGAGAGGGCACTCTGCAGGTGAGTGAAAATATGCAGAAGAGACAAGACAATAAGTTTAGGATGAATTTTGATGGAAAAATGTCTTTTGCAGGTCTCACTTTCTCTGCACTCTAGTGCAAATCCAGTATATAGTCAACTTATGACAATTGTGGTCAATGTTCCCTTTGCAAGCAGAAACAGCATGTTAAATGAGATAAGCAGTGACCACCACTGTTTATTATACTATGTATGTATAGTTAACTTCAAAACCTGTGGGCTTTATTATTTTGAACACAAATATCTCTTTGAATGATAAACTAATAGTTCTAACTTAACCATTTCAAAAGATGTTTTCTTTTAATTCCAGGGATACATGATATATACAAGAGAGTATATTCAAGTCTAAGAACTGAACCGTCTCAAAAATCATTTTCACACATATTTTTAATTATTTGGCATTTCTTAGATAAATATTTCATGAGATTAAGTTCTGCAGGAAAACGAAGCTGCTAGGTTGCTCTTGCTGCGCATCCAGGGGCTTTTTCTGATATTGTATCATTTACAGAGTCCTGAATCCTCCCTGAGCAGGCAATAGGAAATTGACACACAGATAGCGCTATGTTTTAACAAAAACGTAATGAGCTTTCTTCCCCTCACACTTGAGGAATTTCCAAGTACTTTATTATTTTCTGAATGGTACTGGTCATCTAACAAGCATCTAACTCATCTGGTCTTAATCCTTGGAGAAAGGTATTAACTCACCTGGGAAGGTGAGTGCAGCCAAGACAAGGAGGATGTCTCTAAGTCTTTGACAGATAATCACAGAGAAAATGTTTGCAGGGCATCCTCAGCATGTAAAGATCTGTCAAATGCCTCACTTTACCTTCGGAAAATGCTTTCAAAAGCAGTGTAAAAAATTAGAATAAAATACATTGTCAAGATTCTTCTCTTTTTGTCTCTTATTGTTGTTGCATGTAACATCTATTAAGAACCTAGTTTTCACAGAATGGCCCTTTTAAGCACTTGTTTTTTAATCATTCCTTATATAAGAGTGTATGAGTTATGTCAAGATCTACGTTATGTGTTTTTGACATGGCTAGGAAGGGCATGATTTTGCTAACTGAAGTGGTCCACAAAAATATATCAAAACCAACTCCTCATATATTCCTTTCCTAAGCTATAACTTAAGTAATCTTAGTCTTGGAGTTGTTGTTGAAAATCAGTTAATTCATGTCCAAGGCCTGAAGCACAAAGTGGAGCACTAAGGCAGAATTATTTTTATTTTTTTCTTCCAGCCCACGTATTTTTCGGTGTGTAACCATGAGGCAGATCACAAGTATGTGCAATCTTTATATAGGTGTATTTTCTCAAGCTCAGGTGCTGGTAAATCCAACATGATGATTGATCACAGTCCATTTGCTGCTAGCAAAATTCAAAGAGTGGCTTCATTTGCTATTTTAAAATAGTAGGATAAATCATAGGCTTCCTGAAGTCCAAATAGAGAGCTATCCCTGAGTGACAAAGTGTGGAAGTTCATCTCACATCTTAATCCAAGACACTGCTGAAACAATCTAATCTCAGGGCAATGTTTCACTGGGGTGAAAATCTCATTAGAAGCAATCATAGTCAAGGACTGATGAAACACTGTTTTGAGGTGCAATTCTTGCAAAACAGGTTTTTTTGATCAGTACTTCAGTATTTGACCTCTGCATAATAAGAACTGAGAATATGAAAAGAAGTAAATAAACTTTAATTAATTTGGCGAGCTGGGTCTGGAGGCTGTTACTCCATTTGCCCAAACTGATCCATGTGTTCCTTTTCCTCATGTTTCTGAGCTCTAGGCAGCAACAAAGTGCTGCTACAATCTGTGACCACCATCTCCTATTGTTTAGTTTCAGAGTCAGAGTTTGAAGACAGGGAGAGGTCAGTTTAGACCACTACCAAGAGCTGAATTTCGTCTTCCATCTTCCTGGTACTTTCTTATGTCCAGTGTCTCCCGCTTGGAATTTTGTCTGCCTAATAAATGGTCTTACTACATGATAGTTACTATTATATGCTCAACATGAATTTTTTTTCAGTGATTTACAAAGATTAATATTCACTGTGCATTGAAAATAACACATGGAATCATAGTTTTTTGAATAATTCATTTCTAAAGACACTAAAAAAAATGGGGTGTTATGACTATTTTAAGTTTGCAGTAGTATGAGATGTATATTTTAAAACTCATTATATTCCATCTCAAGAAATCCCTTGATTGGTTCAATTTTTAATGTATGAAGTTGCTTTCTTTTTTTGCAAGACCTTTGGCATTTTAGGTTATAGTACAGATTGAGAAAGCTGAGTGATTCTGCAGCTTGTGGGACTTAGGCATTTAATACAAGAGTTTTATTGGAAGCCTGTGGAAGAGTTTCCTCTTAAAGATATACCTCTGTTCCTATGAAATCACATCCCTTTCCCAGACAGACACCAGTAAGGTTACAATCAAATAAACATCTTACAATGGAACTTAAAAGATCTCATTAAATCTATAAAAACAATTGCATACTTTTGTCGAACATTTACCTGAAAAAAAGTATAAATTGTTTTGTTTAAACCTTCTTTTCCTTTATGTTTTATCATTGAAATTTATTTTATCACACATGCAATACAGCAAGACTGAAGTTTGTGTTCCCAGTAACTGGAAGCATATTCAAATGACAACAAAAGGAAAATACTGTTATTTTATTACAATCAGTTTATCAGAAACAGATTCCATTCCGGAGGTTGGAGTGAAAAGTCCAAAATTAACCCTTCTAAAAAAGGGGAAAAAAAAACCAAAAACAAAACACCCGAGTCAGAAAATACAACCTTACTCAAAATCAAACTAAAACCTGACTTAATTGTAGGTCATTACACCTACCTCAACTCTTATGAAATTATCAGGCAAAATATATTGACCTTTCCCACAAAATCTTCCTTCTAAGGAGGTAGAAGAAAATAGTAGCAGATATCTATGAAAGACTCATAACAACGGTTTTTCATGCTACTAATCCATCAGAGGACTTTATTATTATTCTGCGCTAATTCTCAGAAATGGTCTTGTCTTAGCCTTGCATAGAAAGGGAAATGAGTCAAGCAAAGAAACTCTGAAAAAGACTTTGTGAAAGTCCAGCAAGAGGAGACAACTTTTTTACATGTGTTCGTACACTAGAGAATATCCTTTTTCAGCTAAAGGATAGAGAGGACATCCTCAGAGTTTTAGCCCAAAGAAATTGTCCAGGCTTTAAGAATTGTTCTTTTAAAGCTGCCTTGTTAATGATAGCAGCCTGCAGATAATACACATCAATGACTTCAGCTTAGACAGTAGGGATTTGAATGTTTCACTGTCACATATCCTTTTCAAGCAAACTATTCAGATAATAAAGCTTACCTTTTTTTTTTTTCTTTTTTTGCATTTGGGAAGTGCTATCAAACTGGGACCTCTTAATTTAAAAGGATTCCTCTTTTCTTTTTCTTTCTAAACCTTGTTAAGGAGTATAAGAATAACACAATGTGAAACTGATTTCCCCTTAAAGATAGAACAGCACTGTAATGAAAATGAAGCAGTGGTGTTGCAGATTGTAATCCTTCTGAAGAAAAAAAAAGCTAGAGTTGAAAGTGAAGCACTGGCATATGCTGTCTGAGATAAAAGTTACTGCAAAAGGTATGGGTATTTTGACCTAATGGAGGATGTAAAGAGAATAATGAGGTTACATGACCTCACACTAGTTTTTAAATCACTGCTTTCTTAAAGGAGCATTTTGTTGTCAACAGCTGTCTACCAAATATATTATCTAATGAACTACATGCCTGAAACCAGTGGTCTCTCTTCTTTTTCCCTTTCTACTTTTAAAATAGAAAACAGAGGAAAGGCCTCATCTTAAATTCAAGTATGCTTTAGATGGATTTAAAATAAGTTAATTTGAAATGACAGTAAATAATCCTCTACCATTCAGCGGCTGGTTTTACATTTCTCTGTAATTATCATTATATAAGCCTCTTTTAATGCACGCTTAATATGTAGGGGTTTTTTCTTCCTTTACTACTTTATGCCTCAGATAAAAATGGCATTTCTATAAGGAAATCTCAGCCATTATTCTTTGCCTTTGGGGACCTGTTCAAGGAGATGTATGAATTGTTCAGGTATTGTAAGTGCGAGCCAATGCAGATTTTCACCATGCTTCCCTGCCCTGCAAAGCTCCCACTGCTTCAAAGTAAATAGCTGTGTCCTGCCAGCCACCACTTGATCAATGTCTTTATGGTGACACAATAAGCTCCAGGAAAACAAAATGAGAAAAGATGAAGGCGATTAATGCTGGTGTAAAAACTGTCTGCAATGGGAAAGATGTGAAGGAATCAAGACAAACTCATACCTCAGGATCCTATGGATGTATATTTCTGTAAGGACTGGGCTGACACCTCAATGAAGTGGTAGATATTATGTTTTATTCTCCCCTCCCACCCCCCCCCCCCCTCTCCATCCACACTATCTAACTTCTTTTCACCNCTCTCAATCTGACAAGTGAGTGAGTGCCCCAAGTCCCCAAACCCCAAGCTTATATATGCTTGGGTTCAGATGGGAACACCCAGTACCTCTCCCGGGGTGAGGGTTTTCATAGTGGGCAATTTACTCTGTGAGTCACATGATATTTCAGTCTACTTGATGGCCCATTAGCAGACATGACCCCTCAGGCTGGGTGTGAAGGTGTTAATGATTCCCAGAGGGGAGTTATCACACCTGAATCATTGGTGTGAAGAAAGGAAACCCTCTTATCTCTGTTTTCTTATGCACCCAGTTCATAGCCTGAGGTGTCAGGTGCATCCTGGGCAGCTGCTGTGAACAATGCATCGTTAACAGTTCATGATAAATGGCAGAGAGGGTATAGAATACACAGTTCCAGTTACGTTCCCACAGTGATAAACTGATTCCAGCCACTATAACTAGAACATACCTTCATGTCTCTCTGTAAAAGAAAGGAGTTCATACAGCTCATTTTTCTAAGGCACTTAAAGGTCGTTACCCTAGCACTGGAGCAAAGGTTTTATTCTTTTTGCCATAGCTCAATTTCTCTGTTAAGACTTCTGTAGCAAAATGCTTCACAACTTAGCAGAGATGTGATTGATTAAACAAGAAGGAATAGAATTTGGGCACCCTGATAAAATTTTCTCAGAGTCTGCTCAGATAACATACATCAGTTTTATTTAGTTAGTAACACTTGAATACTGACCAGGTGATTTCATTTGTCAGAGACAGATGATGGTACCTTTAAGTTAATATTACTTGAATGTTTCATTCTTAAATAATTTATACCTTTTAGTGATCCTCTGCCTCTTCAAAATTGTCTTCTTCATTCTTGGTAAGGTGCTATCCATGCATCCATGGTCTGAGGCAAGAAGACAAGGTCCTCTGAGAACGAGTGTAATCGGTAGCAAAGATGCTCTTTGAGAATGCACAGTTAGGTTGTGAGCTGAGTGAACTGTGCTTAATTAACAAAACCAACACCAAATCAGTAGAACTCCTACTTCAGCATTGCAGAGGCACAGCTGTGATTGTCAGAGAGTAGCACTGCTGCAGCCCAAGGCCAGCAGCTGCCTTCCCGTAGGCTGCAGTTGTGCTCTCTCCCTGCTAAACCCAGGGGTTCACAAACCTAAGCTCTGCCCAGTGCTGAAGCAAAAATGCCCTGTACCCGGTATCAGCAGATATGCATGTTCCCTTCCACCAAGGACCTTTTCCAAGCAGCATATCCACTTGAAGAAGAAAAGCTAGAAGTCTCTTTAGCTAACAGAAACATTGGTTAGATTGCTTTGGATACCTTTCAAAAAGAAAAAAAGCTACATGATTTTTAAACCGAAGTGTAACTTTTTGGGACTGAAACCAACAGGTACATCATTACAGAAGGTAGTGATCCCTTTTTCTTCACTGAAAAGCTGGTCAAACATTGGAACAGGCTGCCTGGGGAAGTGGTTGAGTTGTTGTCCCTGGAAGTGTTCAAAAATTGTGTGGATACGGTGCTTAGAGACACAGTTTAATGCTGAACATGGTGGTGATGCTAGGTTGATGGTTGGACTTGATCTTAAGAGTCCTTTCCAACCTTAATAATTCCGTGATTCTGTAATTCTATAATTTAATGGTGGACCTGGCAGTGTTAGGTTAACAGTTGGACTTGATGATCTTAGAGGTCTTTTCCAACTCAATGACTCTATGATTAACTTGATATTACAAAATGTTTAACTGCACTCTAAATTAAACAAATCTACCTCATATTACTAAGGTTCATAAAAGCTATCCACATGGCACAGCACAGAATATTTTTATATTAAAAAGAATGGAAACTCTACAGAAAACTTGTGTGATGAAACATTAATTACCTTGTTGTGGTTGAATGTGTAAGGCAACCAAGTGCCTTTTTGTAAGTCATCAAAATCCAGTGCTCATTTTACTGTCTTTGTGGCTGTCTCACCTTCAAGTATTTCAGTCAGCATGCTAAGAAATGTTTGTGGGGGGTTTTTTGCTGGATTTTAACACTCTTTAACTTCAGTGGAATGAAAAAAAAATTAAGTTCTTGGGAATTTGATCAAGGAGATTGTGATACAATTTGGGTTGAATGTGCTCTGGGCCTCTTTAGGTGCACTTGACCCAAACAGAATTGATTTGTATTGGACATATGTGTAAAATTATATAATGGGCTGACCTTTGTAACAGAAATACACGGCTCATTCTGAGGTGTAGATTTCCCAGTGATAATATATTTCTAAAAAGAAAATAAGGGGGGAGAGGTAACCAGACCGCATAAGTCAGAGTAGTCGAACTGAGCCAGGAATGTGTCATCTTGAATTTCCTTCTTGTCAGAAACACCATATATTATCAGCAAAGAGGAAAACCTATTACCATTACTTTTACATTTCTACATTATATAAAAGAGAGAGAAAGAAAAGATCCTTTATTATATAGTCAGTTAAAAGTCTCCATTGGACCAGAAAGAGTTTTCTTCACCTCATGAAACACAAACGCTTTCAAAGTGCTACATTCAAGCTGATATTACTTCTATGGTCTTGGTCCAGGAAAACATTTGACATCTGTTAGAAAGGAATATGGTCATGTGCAGTGGAGACCTATTCACGGGGCTTGTCCCAGTGACAGTGGATACCTGACACCTGTTGGCCCAGTCTTGCAAACTCTTTTATGTGTCAATCAGAAGTGCAGGGATAATTTGCTGCTGTAAAGCCTTGCCTCGCAGAATATATAGATCATCTTGTGTGCTGCCAGACAGAGGTGCCACACACTGACACCAACATGCTGTGCAATTGGTGCCATTGTGGGATGGAGGGTCATCAAGGGGCTCCTGTTTGGGCTGGGATGAGGGCCATGTGCTTTAGGGGCAGCAATAGTGACATAAAGCTCCCTGGGGCCAGCATTAGCAGGATTTTACAGATTTTACCTTTGAGTTGTAACTGCAAAGCATCATCACAGACGCCTAAGGACCTGGGTGAATTTGAAGAAGACATGGTCCTCTAATTCAGGTAATGAAATAACCATCAGATTTGAATGCACTGGCAACAGACAGGACAATAACTATACATATAACCCACTTCACATTTAAATCTCAAGTAACCATGAGGCAACTGGACCTCTTCGATGTGGGATTTCTTGGTTTATTTATTTGTGATTTTTCTCATCGCTTGTATCATTGATACAGATGTGTGATGGACTCATGGGCTGTAAAACCCTGTAACTACCACATGTGATAGTGGTATTCCAGCAGTATCCAGGCAGTGCTTCCAGGTGAGCTGTGGGATTACTTTCCTCTGCTGCCCTGACACTAAAAGTAGTGCTCTCCCAGTCTTTTCTGGAGTGCTTTGCAAGAGAGAAAAACACAGTGAGCAACTGAACTAAGGATCTTTTTCTTGCTTTTTAAAATCCACATATATATTTCTTATAAACTATTTCTTATAAACTATTTCTTCATCTGCTTTGTAATAGGACATCAAATGCGAAAGTATGGCAGACACACAAAGCTATGGTAAGCTAACCTGTATATGACAAGAGTAATGAAATAGACTCCTGAAGGATTGTGTGCGTATATATTCAATTCCCAAGGAGGGGAAATTATTTAATATGGGATGATGCGCTGTTGTGTTTTTCCTTTATGTATGCATGTGCAATCTGTTTCTGTAGAGTCAAAGGGAATTTGGATCAAGACACAAATCATCTAAAACATCAAGCTCTCTTCTTAGTAGAAAAATGACCTTTTCACAAGTTAAAAGTACCTTTTCAAATGACAGCTCATGGAATGAGAGGTAGCAGACTTGAGAAACTTGCTGACAAATGCCATCCTTGTTTTATTTCAAGGATCTAGGGCAAAGGGCATGTTGAAAATTATTAGGCCAGGAAAAAATTGACATGTCAGACAGGCAGGCATTTAAGCTCTACTAAGAAGTTTTTGAGGAAAAGGATTTCATTCCCATATTAGTGTTTTATTCTGCAGCTTTGACATACAGTAATTTCTTAACCTATTTCCTTCAGTTTCAGCAGAGTATGCACAGTTTTTGAATGCAGTAGATGCCTCTTAACTGGAGCAGCTAGGAGAGGAGCTATCATCCTGATTAAGAAAATACACCCCTAGCAACAAGTCTGACAAATTTGCTCTCTGAATTTTTGCCTGGCAGAATCGATTAATTTTCTGCCATGCCTGAGAGTCTAGGATATTTATTGCCATAAAAGCACAGCACAGTCTCCAAAGTCAGGTGAAATGGTCAGTTTTGTGTAATAAAGATTTTTGTAAATCAGAAATTTCCAAAAAGAGGGACTCATATTTAGAATATATTATACTTACTTGATTTATTTAATCTGACCAAAATTGAATTTTCAAAAATAACAATATGTAAAAATACTTATTTTTACGCTAAATGACAAAGACAGAATACTTTCACACATCAGCACTCATTTAAAAATTTTGAGAAAAGTGAATTTCTAGCTGCAAAGTAGCTTCTACATTTTCAAGAGCTGTATGCAATGGTAATGTAATAAGACGTATAAAAATTAAGCTGCTGCATAGCACTGAGGGACTTTTTGCAATCATTTCGTGGGTTGGAGAACAGAGGATTTATGCATTATCTCGCTAAGCAGTGTCTACTTCTATATACCATTATGACATTGAAATGATTTCCCAGGAACACACTGCCACTCATTAGAAATAATATTGGTCTTTGAGATAATTAAAGTAAAATAAAATGTACTTTGAATAAAGATAAACAAAACATACGTGCAAAATGTACAGAAGCAACGACCTTTATATTTTAAACTTACAGAATTATGTAAGAGACAAATAAAGAGGTAAATGGCCTTAAAACTGTATAGTTCAACAAGGAACACGTTTACTTTGCTTATGGGGTTAGTTGGCGATAATTTAGTCAGGCAAGTAACGCTTTATGCTACATCTCTAGAAAAGACATGGCTTAGTAAGCCTTTTAAACCACAGTCAGATCTTCAGACCAAATACATAAGTATCTAAAACTAAAATACAGCTAACAGTTGTCTGAAGGCTAATGCTGTGACTTCTTGTCTTCCATATGTCCATGAAAACACAATGTCCACTACTTTGGATTCAAAGTGAAAAAATTTTTGCTTTCTTGTCTTAGTTTAGAGTAAGCTGAAACAATTTAGAGTTCCTTTCTCAAAAAAATTGGTCACCCCTCTTTTAAA
>VWZG01005767.1:15340-28108 GCA_013396735.1 Grallaria varia | reverse complement strand
GGGGGGAGGGGAGGGGGCAGTGTCAGCCCCCCAAAGTTTGTGTTGGTAGGAAAGGAAAAAAAAATCCTGACAAACTCTAAAACTATAACATTTCTCTATGTATATCTGAGACTAATTTCCAGAGGTGTATACATGGACAATAAAAGTTATACAAGTAAGCACATGCTAGTACAATACATAGGTATTTTGTACTATTAAGAAAGCTCTGTATGTAGTCAATTTTCATCTCTTTGTGACAAGGGGATAATAAATATTTTCTACAGAATTATTGTACGCTGGTAGGAATGTTGCTGTCACTTTTTCATTAGCTAAATGAAAATGGTAGCTTTTAGAGCACTATCATTAGCATATATTAAAAACAGCCTGACTGAAGATGTTGCTGTACATTTTCTTCCAGAAAAATGATCCCATTTAGTCAATCTGGACATTTTGAGATAAGTCAAGCCTAAACCTAACCTTATCATATTGTAAACAACATTGTCTAAAGGTTTTTAGAAAATATCCTAATTTTCTGATCTTGAAATTGGAAGTCACCTTTAGGTTGGAAAATCCGAATAGATGCTGAACTCAGCAGAAGACTGGCAGCTGCCCTTTGTGCCAGTTACTTGACACACAGCTGTGGGATCTCCCCTGTCATGTTTGCTTGCATATTTGGCCTCAGACCTTTGTTCGTTCCTCTGCAGCTGAGTTGAAGGAGGTGGTGTCAGACGGAGAAGGAAGGCCCGTAACTTCTGCTCAGTGCTTTGACCCAGTGGATACACATGACCATCACAGACACCCTGCAGGTGTGACAGTCACAAAATCACAGAATCATGAAGGTTGGAAGAGATCTTCAAGGTCATCTAGTTCAGCTATCAAACCATAGCCCCACCATAATCACCCATTCCCAAACCATTTTCCAAAGTGCCCCATCCAGATGACTCTTGAACACTTCTAAAGATGTTGACTCCACCAGCTCCATAGGCACTTATTTCAGTGCCTAATCACTCTTTCAGTGAAAAGAAAAAGACATAATCTGAACCTCCTTTGCCGCAACTTGAGGCCATGTCCTCTTGTCCCATCACCTGAGACCTGGCAGAAGAGACTGACTCCCACCTCACTACAACCTCCTTTCAGGTAGTTGTAGAGGGCAATGAGAACCCCACTGAGCCACCTCTTCACCCCAGCTCTCTCAGTTGCTCCTCTTTAGACTTGTTTTCTTGTCCCTTCATCAGCTTTGTTGCCCATCTTTGGACGTGCTCCAGCATCTCAATGTTCTTTTTGAAGTGAGAAGCCCATTACTGAACTTATGTAAGGTGCAGCCTTTATAGCAATTTAGATAAGCTCTTGATACCTGCTGCAATCTGAGGCGCTCCTACAAAGTTACTATATCCTATCTGCAGCCAGGTTAGAACTGAGCCCTAGACCCAGTTACTTCAGTTCTACTTCCTTGTTTCAAATTACATTTTGGCTGATTGCAGAGCAGGTATACAACAGTAAAACGGTCTGAGTATCAGAAAGGATTGTCCTGAATGTCACAATTTTGGGGTGGGTGATCATTTTTTACTTTAATTCAAATGCTGTTATTTTAAAATATATTACTATACTGAGAGTGAAAAACTGGAGAGATTGTTGTTTTATTATATAGAACAAATGTAAGGATATTTAACATACAGTACAATTTCATACATAAAAATGTGAATTATATTAAATAAAAATAAATCTATTTCTTTGCAGTTTGTAATGATTTTCTGAACTTGCAACATTCACCCAGAGAATCCGTCAGAGAACTTTTGATTTTAAGGTCAGTGGAAAGTCGCAGCCTCCCAGCTCTCCCCCAAAGGACTCTTGGTACAATTTACCTGGCTTGTGAATTAAGTGAATGAAAATATTTTAAAAATTGAAAACCTCTGTTCTTAGTATATCTCTGGTTCTTTGGACTCTGGCTCTTTGTTTCTTTGAACTTCTTCAAGCCTTGCAAGGATGCTTCCATGAACTAAGTCCTGAACTATGAGAGTTTACATTTCTTCTAATGTGCTCATTTTTAAATACTCAGCATGTTTTAATATCTATGTAAGCACCTAATCAGCTCTTGAATTCTGCAGAAGTTTTTGCTTTAGCAATATGTTGTTGCCAGGAGTCCCAGGGACAGGCTGTACATTGGGGAAGGAGCTTCAGGAATTAGAGGGCCTTGTTAGGAGCTGCAAAAAAGTCTGGCTTTGATCTCTGTCTTTGCCAAAGGCTGCATGAATTGGGTCAATTCTTTAAAAGTTATTTTTAATAAGATATATAGTACAATTAAGAATTTTGTTGGACATGCCTGACTGTCACTGTGACTAAGGGGCCTACATTTTTGGATGTGGCTATTTTCAGATTCCTAAATATCTTCCTTATAAAGTTCTCTTTAGCTCTCTGTGATTCCAGCTATGCTGAACCCACTAAACAGATTACAGCTCATGGTTCCTGTAGCTCATTCTCCCATGCAGAGCAGCCAGCTCAGGAATTTAGTCCTGGCAGAAGGACTACATGTCCTGACAGGTGCTGTGCTGGGCAAATGCATCCCAAAGTACACTGCATTGGAAGGCAGCTGTGGAAAGCCACAAGTCCACTGTTGCCAGAGGACGATGGCTCAGAGAGGAAAAGCAAAACCAGCCCTGTCCCTGCAACATCCCTCAATATCTCCTGGAGAGCTGTTCTCCACACTTTCCTCCCACCCTGCTGCAGCCTCCTCTCCTTGGCCCCCATGGTGCCTGGGCTGCCTCTTTGTGGCCGCTACTTGACACTGGTTGCAGCAATGTGGCAAGAACTTCCCTTGAACAGAAAAGTGTTTTACTGTGCTGGTGCTGAATGTGGCACCTGCAAGCAAAACTGAGTTTGTTCAGAAAAATCATTCAGATTTCCTCCTTCTCCAAAATGTAATTAGGTGACACTGAAGAAATATTGTGTTCTAACTTATTTCTAATGAAGCCATTAGAAATTACAGAGCTACAGTAAATAAATATATAAGTAAATTCCTTGACAGGACTTGGCATAATTTATTTATTTCTCTTTTAAAACTCAGCTGTTAACATACCAGTTCTTTTAATAGCTTCCATACTGACATCTTATACGCCAGTCTTTGGCTCCCTGACACTTTTTGCAGGTCTATTCTTCCAAAATGGGGGAAAAATATTAATGATGGAAAGCCTGAAATGCCCTTAATAGCGCCCCAACTGTAATAAAAATATGAATCTGATCCTGAGGACTAGTAATGTATTTAGCCCCCATGGTAATGACACAGTGCACTTCATCTGGAAAAATTTGTCAAGATTCTGGATGTCTGTAGGAGGATTTAACACACGTGACCTTGTGCAAGCTTGTGTTTTTCTGCATGAAACATTTGTGAATTTCCTTGAAACTGCTAATAGGAGTTGGGGGAACAACAGACACCAGCACTTCAAGCCTTGTTTAGCCTGAAGAGTCACAAAGGACTTATTGTACTTTGTGTCTAATAGGCTTTGCTCTGAAAATCTTTAGCCATTAGTGTGCCAAATATCCTTCTCCTTCTGCCACATGTTATGTTCAGCAATTGCATTAGCTAATAAACTCCATGTTCCCTTGAAATCCCTTCTGTCCAGACTCAAGTCTGTGATAATTTGGACTACAATATTTTTCTCAGGACTGTCAGTTCCACATTTAAAAAACACATAGAGCTCTGAAAACCAGCTGCTCTGGAGCCTTACAAACACCTTCTCTGTATTGACCAAATCAACATGACCTATGAATGCTGCTGCTTTTTTCGTTTGTTTGTTTGTTTGTTAAACTCAGGGACTGACAACTCATGGAAGATGTCTACTGTCCTTTGATCACTCTCCTGCAGCCTGAATAGCCTGGTTTGCTTCTTTTGACAAGAGAATGCACAGAAAGGAATACAGTATTTCAAAATATAGGAGGCAAGAGTACATGTATCAAAAACTGAGGGATTGACAGCCTGAGTCCCATTTGCAGAACTAAAAGTGCTGAGGACAGTAGTGGAGACAGAGAGCTCTCTTTCAGTGTTTTATAGCCTGCGGTGTATGTCTGTCTTGCGGTTTTGTCTCCCCTGAGTTTATTCAGGTGGAGGCATAAAACTGATGAGTGCTGGATAAGGTCAATGTTACATATTCATTTTGTTTTAAATAATTGATGATGTTTCCTGTTTCTGCTTACATTAATTGCTCTCAGGTGTTGGAGAATTGCTCAGTGAGTTGCCTTTTAATTTGTTTCTTTAGAAAGGTAACATGCTGCTTTTCAGAGTACTGTAAGTAATGTGTTCTAGGCAGTACTTTCTAACTGGAGGTTAATAAGGGTGCACTGAATGCATGTCTGGGTGCTAGCGCCTCTCTGCATGTGTGTATAGTTGTGTCTGTGGAAAGAGAGAAGGACAAGGTGGAGGACTGCAGGCAGTGAGGAGATTCATATGCCTTTGTACTGATGTTTTAAAGTATAATTTATATTCCCCAGTTTAGGGCTGCACATTAAGTCACTGATTCAGGAAAGCACAGAGAACTCAACTGTTGTTGCTTTCATTATAGCTGGTATTATTTAACCATTCAGCCTCTGCAAGGGCTTGGAGCACAGATAACATAGTTTTGATTTTTTTTAAAAGACAGGCTCAATTCCATTGTGTGATTTATCTGCTTTATTGCTGGGTGCACACAAAAAAGTTCCCTCATATTACTAAAAATTCAAGCAAAACTGGTTTAGGGGTATCATGCTTATAGAATAACAGTACTGTTATTAATTTCTCCTTTCTTAAAGTGCTCTTTTCATATGCAAATACACAGTTTCTACAGTTTATAATTGACATGCCAGTGAGGTTGAAAATGCGCTGGAGGTACACTTTCTGAGTGGAATTATATGACATTATCGTATTAAAACAACTACTTTTGTGTTCTGTTACTATCTTGGGGATGACCTTCCATTTCATCTAAACTTCCTGGTGGTCCAGAGAGCCTTCTGTTTTGTCTGAGTGATATAAGCCAAATGGTTTATCTGGCAGTGAAAATCAAATGAACTTATGGGACAGCTTTGAATTCCAACCCTGTCCTACCAGGCAATCTGTATGGGTGCTCAAGGACAAGCAAAGCTCTCCCATTTGGGATAGTGCCTACTGACCACCTATTGAAATTTACATTTTTGATACACTTTTCTATTGGAGACCTTAGCAGCTCATGACCTTTGCAAATATTTCATGGTTTTTGGAGGAACAAGTTGGATGTTATCCTAGTGTTTTCCTTTCTCTGTGCTGGCAAATAATCTAGCTGCTGCCTTTCAGTTTCCCTGTTACATAATTGTAACATGATTAGACTGGCCTTATTTTTCAGAGTTCCTGAGGTTATAAATATATTTCATGGTTTTAAGTTGTCTGTCATTTTTTGTGTTCTACCTATATGTTTTTCAGGAGTCTTTAGAGCCTTCCTTTTCCTGAGCCCCTGGTCTCCTTACCTGGAGCTTAGGAAAGGACACTAGCTTGGCCCAAGGAGAGAACATTCTGTTAGTGGTAATAAATCGGTCTTAGTGGCCCACAATGTCCTGGTATATAACACAGCAGCAGCTGCTGCATATCTCTTCATGGACATTTCCCTCAGGTGGGTGGCAGATTGGAGTATGAATCTCAGAGTCATTGCTAAAAAATTGTTGTTGTCAAGAAAATGTGTGATGTGGCAGGACACATCTCCCATTCCCACTACAGAAGTGTAGAACAGAATCTCTAATCACTTGCTAAATGACAGGGCTCAGGAGGGTCACCGGCTGGAACATAATAGCTTTCCTAGGCTAAAGACAAAGTGAAAAAGAGGGAAGCTTACTGGCTATGCTCACTGTAGCATTTGCTATTGTTGCTATTGCATGCATGATGAAGGCCACAGTAGTCATCTCACTGTGTTCCCATACGCAACCCCACTCCCAGAAGAGCTTGCCACCTGGGATTGCAATAGCCAGCACACCTGCTCTGTTCTTGCAAACTCTTGTTGCAAAGACCAATGCAATACACAGATCAAGTTTGGTCTTGCAATCTGATAAACACTGGTTACAGTCAAAAGGGAACTCTGCCTAGAGTGAGGATGGGTCTGTCCAAGATCCCATGAATCTAAACTTAAAATCAGCCACAAACACTAAAGGCAGTGAAAACACACAGTTCTGGGCTCTGATTTGGGTGAGCTCCCACAATTGCACGTTCCTTGCATCTGTAACCCTGGAAGATTTCTGAACAAAACTGTATAATAATATAATAAGGACTCAATTGTTGATGAGAACAAGCAATTTGAGAATATATATAAAATGTATGATTTTTTTTTTTTAAATGACCTATTTTTTAAAGTAGATAGCTACTGAAATTTTACTTCTCTGCCCCCAAAACAAAAGCTAGTTTTATGTCAAGGAATTGTGATAGTTGATTAATGTCCTTGATGTGACAGGAAGTGAATTGGGTAGTGATGCCATGTGCCCACCTTTGTGAAAAAGGTTCTGGTCAGCCCTACTTCTCTCATGGGGAGTGCACAACATTTCCTCTCCCTGAAAAGGCAGTTTTGTCTCCTACAGTTCTGAGAGAGCACACTAGCCTGATCTGTGCTATCTATTTTTGTATCCATTGGGTCTGAATATCCACTCAAACACAGAGTATAAGTCAATAAGCCCAGATGTTTGGTATTATTTACATTATACTGTCATCTCTGCTGACCTAAAGAGCAAAAGAAAATAACAGGGCATATTTGAGGCTTAATAAAACATTGCAGTAGGGAGTCTTTTCTGAACCATTACAAGAATTTGTTGGAAGTGCATTTGCTGATTTAACAAACTGGTTAGGGCAAATGTTGAACATGCTGTTTTAATGATATTCAGATGCTTTTCTTAGTATTTGTTGATCTGCAAAAATGTGTCCTTGCCCAATTGCACTGGAGAGTGGGATTAAATAAATAAATAAGTGCAATGTGATGCGTTTGCACAAAAGCGTAGCAGTGACTGCCCCTGACAGATGGAAAAAAAAGTCAATATGATGTCTGAGACAGCCCAGGCTCTGCACTGCAGAATAAATTACATGATTCGCTGAATGCGTGGGCTTCACACAGACATACACAAAATTGGAAAGATAAAAGCTTGCATTGGCTTCAGATGATATTTACTGCCTGATGGATTTACTAGAAGCCCCAGTACAGTCATACTGTATTGAAGTATTGGCCTCTATTTAGCTGTATGTCCGCTGAAGCTTGAGTGTCCATTTAAGCGTAAGTGAGCTGGAGCCCTGCCAAGGCTGTTTGAAGCTTTGTGTACCGAGGAAGATGCAAGGTAATGGCTACCAGCTTGCATAACAGGGAACTTAAGGATGGTGGGGGTAGACAACAGTGCATAAAGTGCATTCTTATCAGTATTAATGTCAGCATAAATATTAATACAGGCTGCCTGGCATATAATTTTTAAATGATTCTTGTTTTCTTTCTATTTTAACACAAAAGGCTGGAGATTACTATGATTTCTTTCTCTCTCTTTCTCCTCCTCTCACAGAAGGGGGATTTTGAGAAAGACCATTAGCTTTACAGCTATCCATTGCCTCAGGAGCAGGATTTCTACAAGGCAAAGGGGGCAAATGAATACTAGCTTTAAGAAGTGTACTGCTACCAATAAAATACCTGATTAGAATAGTAATATACTGTGAAGAGCTCTTGTTATGGATTCATTATTATACTCTACCAAGACATTCCAGTTAGGCAGTAGCAGGTCACTTACGGTGAACCGCACAACATGGTCACAGCGTTGCTGTAGCTACAGCACAGGGAAGGCAGGCTGAGCGCTCAGCTGCTTAACACACTGGCTCGTGTTCCAAGACGCCTGGGGCTCGGTTTTTGGCCTGGCTCGTGCACATGATGAGTTTAGCTTGTGTAATGGTTCAGCACACTGAGGACGGGAGACTGCCGCTGAGAAATGGCTGTCAATTGCAATGCTGCTGGCAGAGGGTTTATCCAGTTAACTACACTTCAGAAAAAGGAAAGTAACCCCTAGACTGCATTGTGCTGATCAGCTGGATTGACAACAAAAATGAGCAGGGTTTTGCTCCAGGTGAATTTGTTGCAGTGGCAGTGTGAAGGAAAGAAATGATGAGAAATGATGTGCCTGTGGGAGTAAGGAGGCACAAGACCAGAGAAGGACAAGATGTTATTTTGAGACATGAATAAAATGCATCACAAATCTTCCATCATCTTGCAGTTAACACGTTCATGTCAGGGACTCTGACTCAGAGTTTCTGGCAAGTTGTAATGTGGATATTTACAAGGTTATTGCTATCAGCTGTCCCTTTGTGCTGCTGCCAAAGGTTACTGCCCTGAAGTGGAAATGGCAGATGTGAATACGTACTGGTTCCTCAGCTGCTTCTGTTCAAAACTCACCTCCTAGCGCAAGCCATAGCTGAAGAAAATGCCTTAGCTGAATCCAATAGAGTCAGTCAGACCTCACAGTTTTGTCCATTTGCTTCTGAAGCATGCCTGGTGTTAAGCAACTCTTTGCTCGGAATTTTCAGTAGGAATAGTAATAGAATTGTTTCTTCTCACGTCCTCCTTTCTCTGAAATCACTCCTTACTAAAAATGAAACTCAGCTGCCACCTCTCTCTGATGGCAGAGGGAGTGATCTCTCTAGACACCAGTGTGTTCAGGTCATGCGTGCAGTGCCAAATCAAAGGTCACATGAAGCTCAGGTAAGGAGAAAAATATCTTTCATTTCAAAAAGGCTTTGGGCACATGTATCTTTTATAGGGTAAAGGGACACTTAGCAACTTTCTGCTATAGTTGCCTCTCTGACATTTCTTTTTGTCAAAGGAATTTTGGGAGTGGTACCTCATTTTTTTTACATTTTCTCTGCATTGGATTGAAAAGCTTTGATTTAAATAATGTAATTTTACTTGTCCAATGTTAATTACTATGGCAGCTGAAAAAGCTCTCTGGCTTTAGGTGCTGTGAAGGAAAGATTCATCCGTGCTTATGCACCACTTGATGCTCACTATGAGGTTTACAACTGGCTGATAAGAAATGCCATCACCTTCTTGTCTTCTGTCTTACCAAGACCCATTAACAGATTCCAAAGAGGATCAAGATAGAATCAATACTGAACTTCCCCTGGAAAAAAGATTTTCACCTTCTTAGTTCATAATAAGACTCATAAGAATGCCTGTTTAATTAATTTCTAGTAGGGATAGAACAATCTAAAGTGGTAACATAATAAAATAGCAAATTCTCCAAGCTACGTCACATGATGCTGCAGAATCATGTCTCATTTATGCTACTTTCTCCTTACCTTTTTTCCTGCAGAATTAAAGAGCCACAGAAAGGTGGAAGTTTAATGAGCATCCTGTATAAGCTTTTCTTGCTTGTCTGGTGCGAAACCCATCCCTTCTTTATAACATACAAGGGAAATTGCATCTCTTGTGTCTCAGTCCAAATGCCTATGACTTCTCTAATGCTTCAAGGTCACATGTCAATCTCTTGCCTTCTGGAGTGCCTGACTGTAGATGTTCCCAGATTTAATGCATGCAATCTATTCTAATTATCTTTTTTAAAAATTCAAAATATATTTCACTCATGAGGGAAAAAAAAATCAAAAGAAAGTCCCAAGCAAATGTTAAGCAGCATATTAATGAAGCAAGGCTAATTGCTTTGAAAGGAATAGTTATCTGAGTTCCAAGATTAGTTACATGTGCTCTGGTTAATAAAAAGAAAACCTTGCATATTTGAAAGTCCTTTGTCTCATCCAGATATTTCTGGTTTGTCTGTCATTCAGTGTCATGGAATATTGTCTAAAATCCATTGAAAGGCAATGAGTATCTCTTCACAAAACACTCTGTTTGCACAGTTTAATACTCCTTTATTCCTTATCCTGTAACAAATAAACTCTATGATAAGACCATTCCATATTTCTAAACTCATTTATCCCTTCTCAATAGTAAATATTAATAAACAATTGGAAATTAATTTTAACAGTTTAATCTGAAACACTTCGTTTACCTCAGATAGAATGTTTTCCTTTCTGTGGAATATAGTTCAGTCACTTTTTGAAAGGAAAAATTGCACTCCTTTGACTGTGTTAAGTAAATTCTACTAAAGTTCTCTCTGAGAAATTAGCATCCCACATGTCATAGAGAAGAAATAATATGTGGGAGTCTTAATGGGAACAGTATATTTTCCCACCCCCGTGAACAGTGACCAAGGACCACAAGACCTTAAAAAAAAATTGAGTTCATTTCACAGTCAGCAGTGTTCTCTGGATTACCAGGAAATTATTTAGCATTGGACAGACCTTATTCCATGACTGAGCAGGACTTTACAAGTAAGCACTAGTACACATGAGCATTTCAAATGAGTGCAAGGACTTCCTTTCATCCATTCACAGAACATTTGTTGATCCTAAGCACTATGGTGAAGACAGCTACCGAATTTGAATTCAAAGGCCAAGATCATGGTTCCACCTTTGTATCATTTGCAGACATGCTTATACTTTGACAAATATGTCTTCAGGAAAAAAAATTCACAAGGTTATACTGGGAGGACTATTGCAGTTATTCTGTTTCCCATGTGGTGTAATGTCTTCTAAAGTTGTCTATTAGCTTTCACATTTCCTGCTACTTCATGGACTTAAAAATGCCCTTGTTTTCCTCTGCTTCATTTCCTGTGACACTTCATAGCTTCTGTGGCTTTGGTTTTTTATTAAAGGTTTTAGTTTTGCTGTGGGGTATTGGGAAATCTTTTATGGAGCTTGTAGGGAGTGTGAGACAGTGGCTCTGTGGACCCTTTAGATGACTGGCCGGTCACATGACAGTCTGTCTTTTCAAGTAGCTGATCACAGCAGCTCAGGCAGCCACTGCCAGTCCCAAACCCCAGTGTTCACTCCCAGGAGTTCTTCCCGCTATGGTTTCTCCCTGTTCCAAGCACCTTCCCCACCAGCAGTCCACTTTTCTGCCTATAAGTTTTCAATCCTGCCCACTCAGCTACCCACCCTCATGTCTCAGTGGCCAGCAAAAAGCAAGGTTTATCAAGAGTGTAAGTATCCAGCAGATTTCCCAAGTGATGCTGCTATCTAAAGATTCCTCTCAAAATTATATTCCTGATGATATAAAGGAAGAAACATTTCAGGTTAAAAAATCCCTAAAGTATGCTTTGGGAAAAACAAGCTATTAAACTGAGCTGGTTTCCCAAGTGGACTAGTAATAGGATAATCATGAAAGTTTTCTATGATTTGGGAATTCAGGAACATATTTCTGAAGTAGAACTCCCCTGTTATATATTATGATGATCTTTCCTATCGACACACAAAATTTTTATAAAGCTCCTCAGATTTCAGAATACATGGATTATGCAAGCAAAATACAGACTTTTCAGCTGGATATCAAGATACTAATATGAGGCACAAATATTATATACTGCTGCATAGTGCTAATTGAGTGTACTCTGTACTCCATATTCAGCGTAACTGAATTCCTGTGGCATAAATGTTGTGCATTTTGAATAAGGAAGGTAAGAAGAAGAAATGATTCATTTCCAATTGGCAAAAGTGATGGTGAACCCTGATTTTCTTATTAATAAACTAGTAGAGACAGTTAATATAAGGTGAAACTACGCATACCAGATGGCATGAGTGCTGAAGTGATTCACTGGTGAAGAGAACTGCAAAGACCTTCATTATACTACATAGAAAATGGACAGCCAGTAATGAATAAAATGTAAGACAATGATGTATGGTGGAGTGTTTTAAATTGCTGGCCGTTTTTGTGTTGTTTAGTGCTACTGAAAATACAACGTGAGGCAGCTCAGTGAAATTGTCCATTCAAAGTACACACTTGCAGTCATAAAAGTAAACAAAACCTCTGTCTAGACTAGATTTGCTGCTGAGGCTGCCGTCCCACAGTGGCTGTCCAAGATCAATGAACCGTGCAACCATAGAACTAGCTAACCAAGCTGAAGTATTATATCCTCTCCAGAAGGGCCTAAAATAATGCTGTGGTGTGTACAGAGTGCCCTTACTGTGGTCAGACGTCATAAACCGTGTCAAAATGTATTGCAACCAAGTTTCTTGTGCTGATATTGGTAGGCTGTTGCTGATCATTTTTACCTGTGTAAACTGAATGTGGGGAACAGATTTCCTAAGCTAATTGCAATTTTTGTTTTTTTTTTACCAAGTACCTTGCAAATGCCTGGCACAGGAGCATTGCCCTTTAAGAGGTCAGGGGCTCATAAACCATTGGCATCTGGTCAATCTCTGTAGTTGTGAACTAAAATATTCATGAGCAGGACTGAAAGTTCATTTTTGCTCCAATAGTCAAAGGAAAGATGACTGAAAGAAACAGCTTGATCAGAAAAAGGATTTTGCTTTTTAAAATCACTGGGTGCAGGGGCAGGCTCTGGGAACAGCATTGATGCCAAGGAGTACATGGTCTACACTCACCTTTTGCTTGGACAGAGGCTTAGGACTGTTAGGAGGAAGGAAAACCTCTTGGGTATCCAGTTCAGGACTCATTTTGTAAGTGCAGCCTGTAACAAATATCTCAAAATGGAGCTGGGGAAAAAAAAAATGCTGAAAAGACTGACATTGCCTCTACAAACGAAGTGCTGGGCAGGTGTAGTTGCAGCAGCTACAGGAAGTACAGTTTCTGCCAGAGCTCATCACTGCCAAATTTTACTAGACCTCCTAAAGCACCTCTGTGGCCAGGGGACCAAGATTCTGCCAAAAGTTCTGTGGAACTTTAGTCTCCAGCATGCTAATTCAATTTCTAGTAAAAGTTATAATGAAAA
>VWZG01005767.1:0-12857 GCA_013396735.1 Grallaria varia | reverse complement strand
CACTGTCAAATACAGGAAACACCAATAAGATCTAGTAGTTATGCAAAAGAAAGGTAAGAAAGAAGCTTCTGCCAATCAGTCTACTGTTGAGAGGGTTATGAAACATGCTTTGCAAAAAATAAACCCTTCTCTCTACACACAAACACACCTAAAAAAGACTATAAAGCAAATGCTGTGTTTACTGATATTTTGTATGCCGAGTTCTAACTATCCACCTGTTCATTGAATTCCTTTCATTTAATCTACTTAGATCCCAGCTCCAGCTATTAAATATTCATTTAGCTGGATATGATTGTTATACCAAGTGTATTGCTCTTTTGTAAACCACACTGAGAAAAGCTAAATTTAATTCACATAGTTTACAAAGACCTTTTAGTAGACAACAGACATGTGAGAGTGAAACAGATCAGTATTTGGAAAAAATTACCTGGAACATAACCATTTTCTGAGTATTAAAGAGCTTACTTTAACTAATAAAATTATTTGTTAGAAAGTAGAGATGAAATTAGTGCTATACAAAGGACAAACACTGGCATTGAGTTATATCTTCTGTTCATATTTAATGTTCTGATTTGTATTAGCAGCAATAAACAACAATAGTCACACTGCATCTTAATTTTTCCTTAAACTTTTCAAATACAGTCGTGACCAAGCTTAAAGGAACAAGTTTGCATGAGGTTTTTTAAGTATTTCAACAGTAGCAGTAATACAGCTACTGCATGCATGCCTGTATGTCGTTTTATGCATATGGATTTGATTTCATAGTTGTTACAGTAGATAGCCTGAAGCATCTAGATTTTTGTGCAGAGAAGGTTATCATTTACCCCAGGTGCTGTTAAGCAAGAGAGGAAATACTCTGCTAGTCCAAATATCCTTCCAAAAATTTCCTACTTTGGGAGAGAGGTGCTGATTTCATTGACTTTCAGGTAACTGTTATCCTCACCTTCTTTTCCCTAATGGCTGGAAAAATTGTTTCTAGGTGAACCTTCATTTTAATTAAAATAATATAGTTCCAACCTAGCTCCTGCCTGACTAACATGATGGACCTTTACCAAAACCAGGTTGCTCTTTGTTTAGTATGTAAAAGAGAGGTTATATGTTGTTGTGGACAGCAGCATTCCCTCCTTCATAGCCATAAACAGGGTACTTGCAGTTTGGCTGTTTTTTCCTTACGCTTGAGGAGATGGCCATCATAACCTCTGAGCAGTCAAGCCAGGAGGTGAGCCCTTAAGGCTCCACCTCTACAGTCTCCGTTCATATACAGATGTCTGGAAAAAGGGAGTCTGCTCTTTTATTCAAGTCCAAGTACTTCAGCTCTATTTTCCAGTCTTGAAGTTGTGGTTGAAATTTCTGACCTTTGTTTGATTTATCATCTACAGCAATCAAGAGCCTTCTAGAACCACAACTGGAAGGGTTTATTGATTCAGAAATAAATCCCAATTATTCGTTTTTTGAGTCACATAAATGCTCATATAATTATATTGTTCTTTTTGCTGATAATATTTACACCCGTGATGGAGATTTCTGTAAAGTATGTTAGAGCTAACTGAAGAATATGTCAGATAATCTGTGGTGGAAAGTTAAAAATTCTTTGTTCAGCAGTCTGAAATCACAACTAGACTTAATTTTTAATTTCCTTACACTTTTTGTTGACAACACTGTGTTAACTGTGTTTAACTTTTTTGTGACATTACAAATGAATTCAGCATTCCTGCTTTGAATTCACGTTTGAAATACCACAAAGTTCAAGGAAGTTCAACTCTGCAAATTTTGTTTTGGTCTCTTATGAATGATAAAATTTAGACGTGGCTTTAAGTTGTGACATACTGGGTAGTCAGGTATTCCTTTTGGTCCAAATCATTTCCTCTTACGATATAGCTACAGCACATGCATTTCAAGTGCTTGGTACACTTTTGACTATGTAGTGTTTGCAAGATGTTATTATTCTTATCTGTAAGTGACTTTACAAGGGAGGGGACATATCACATCTACATTTTGGGTTGATACAATACTTATACATATTTGGCACCCTAGGTGAAGATATGGTTACCCTACAATCAAAACTGTTTTTACATAGAGAGTCCATTCAGCTTTTGAGTGCCAAGCTTTCAGCATTCATGAAGAAGAAAATTCTCTGGAAGTGTGGTTATAATGGTACATCTTCCTTAGTTCTGTTCAACATAGCTGAGTCAGGTACGCACATCACAAAATCATCAGAGCCAGGAGGTGAAATGTATTCTCTAGAAAGTTCTCATTTCAGAACTTGCCAGTGAGTGGAGAACAAGGCCTCCCAGAAACCTGCCTTTCCCACTGGCAGTAGCTCTAAGACCACAGTGACTGCCTGCTGCACATCTCAGCTCTGAGAAGAGTGGAAGCCAATGCACTGAGGATACACATATCTTGGAAAAATGTGTATCTTTTTTTAGCTTGTGCCCAAAGATCAACCAGGTGATTTAGAGGTCAACAGTGAATATGCAGTAATATAAAAATTATTAACAGTTCTTTCAGCTGTGACCTGAAGACTGAAAACTACTTGTCGCAGGGAACAATTTTATTGACCATTAAAACTCTTTTTAAAAGGTAGAATAATATATAAGCCTTGCTCTGCTACACAGTACCCTTAATCATAGAATCACAGAAGCATTTAAATTGGAAAAAGCCTCTAAGATTATCGAGTCCAGTCATTAACCCACCACTGACAAGTTCAAAACTAAACTATGTCTGTAAGTGCTGTGCCTGCAGCAGATACTTCCAGGGATGTGGCTGGAGCATGTCCAAAGAAGGGGAACAAAATTGGTGAAGGATCTGAAGTCTGAGTTTTATGAGAAGAAGCTGAGGGAACTGGGGCTGCTTAGCCAGAAGACATGGAGGCTCAGGGAAAACATCATCACTCTCTATGACTACTTGAAAGGAGATTGTAGAAAGGTGTGAGTTGGTCTCTTCTCCCAAGTAACAAGTGATAGGACAAGACAAAAACATTTTAATTGCACCAAGGGATAATTATATTGGTTATTGGGAAACATGTCTTCTCTGAAGGTGTTATCAAGCACTGAAATGGGCTGCACAGGAAAGTACTTCTGTCACCATCCTTTAGAGATCTTTTCCGACCTAAATTAATCTGTGATTCTATAATTTACAGGTCCTTCTCTGTTCACAAAGAACAGGTCTAGTGCAGTTAATTCCCTAGTTGACTCACTCAACAGCTGTGTCAGGAAGATATCTTCCACATGCTCTGGGAACCTCCTGGACTGTTTCCTCTTTGCTGTTTTGCATTTCCAGCAGACATCTGGTAAATTGAAGTCCCCCATGAGAACAAAGGCTAGCTATGGTGAGACTTCTCGCAGCTGCTTATAGAATACTTCTGCCTCTTCATCCTGGTTGGGTGGTCTATAACAGACTCTCACCATGATATCTACTTTGTTAATGGTCAGCTTTCTTTCAATCAAATGCTGAAATATGAATTTCCTGAAAAGTAACTACTTAACTCTAAGAGCTTTAGTAAAGAGCTTTAAAAATAACTTTTAATGAAAATGTACTGCATGTCCTGGGAGAATCAGATTCTTTATGGTAGTACAGTGTTTTGCTTCTTCCTCATAGTTGGCCAGTATTGTTATTATTTTAAGATAAACCTACAGTCTCTCTCACTACCTAATTAATGTGCTCCTTTTCACAGAACACACCAGGCTGTAGACAAATCTTTGACTTCTACTACTGATATCATTTAACATAAAGAAAAGTGTTTGTTTGAAGTAAAAAGTTGGAAGAAGTTGGTCATTTGCTCTGCCTTGTTTTCCTTTGCTGGACTGTTTCAGCTCATTGATTACTGAGGTGTATATGCTGTACTTTTATTTAGCTCTGTCTAATGCATACCAGTATAGGGCAAGTGACAGAAAACTTCAGTCCTTCAGCCTGTTGTAGAAGGTAGTATTCAAATGTCAAAGTTTGTACAATTTTGTTCTTCAAGGCTAACTGTGGGATGGAATGACAATACCATAGGTCAGTTGCTGTGACAACTATTTTCCACACTCTTGGGGGCTGCCAGCAGGTGTGGTGGGTGGGATGACTCTCTCGATGTGTCTGCTGGGACTTGTACAGATACCCACATTTCCCTCTATTGACCTGCCCTTGGCTGGAACTGATGACCTGGAGTCTGGGGTGCTACGGCTGTATCACCCGTCACTTACGTGGCCCAGTAAGTGCCCATCTCCACACCTCTATGTGTATAGTGCCAGATTTTCAACTGATTGATTCTCACATACTCGAGGATTAATTTGATACAAGATAGCAGCTTGGTATTTTAGGCTATCTACAAGTCTGGAAACAGTGGTCTTCCCTTGCCTAGTGATGTCTGCATTGTTCTTCAGCAGGGCAAATATAGTGGAAAGACAAAAATAACTCTATAATGAGTAAATCTCCTCAATGCTCTGCACTTATGCAGCAGCAACAAGTTTAGAGATTTCACACTTCTGAAAAATGAAATGTTTTTGCCTTCTGTTTGACTGGAAGTCTTCTTCAAACAATTTTCAATTTATAAGTATGGTGTTGCTAAAGCATTGATATTATCAGTGATAGTGGGACCCATTGGAATAGAAACACTCTATATCACACATTTTTAAAATAAATGCCCACCTAAAAGCTTGTCTTCTGATGAAAATGGATTGTACAGTAACTTATCAGTCAGAGAAGAGGGCACAGGAGAAAAAGGGATAAAAAATAAAAATAAAAAAACCCACCCCTGTGCAGAATTTTAGAAACATAACACTGACAAATACTTCCTGTTCCACACAGAATTAGTGCTGGCAGAGGCAGATCTCAGGGCTGTGGGTGTACTCAGCTGTGCAGAGCTGATTATAGAAGATGAAAGAGACTGGTAATTTATTTCATCTCAGACTGAACCACTGCTGATGATTGAAAGTGAGGACAGAAGGATTCATTTGTTCAACTTCTGTTTTAGAAAGCAGGCTTCAAATGATACTGCAGAGAAAGTTGAGGGAAGTGCTGTGGTGCAATAAAGTGTCTATTTTTTATTTTGCTGACTCCAAGATTTATGTTTTCAGCTGTTGGGATTTTTTTTTTTTTGTGGGGGAGAAGAGTTGATATTTGAGAAGCCTGAAGAACCATGTTGCTGGTGAAAATTGTAGGTGGTATTGACACAACTTAATGCGTGTAATTATATGTTACATGTGTATGCTTTTATGCAAATTGAAAAGCAATATACAGATATATACTCATCTTTATATAAAAGAAAACTTTTAACACCTCTCTTTCCATTCTATACTACTGTGCCCTCAATCCTTTCTAATGCTGAGATGTTTCATTGGGGTTATTTAATTGCAAAACCAGCATTTTTTTTCAGCAATCATAATAGTGAATAATTCCTAGCAAATAGGACACCATATATTTTACACTTACCATACTGCATTTTTCATGCACTGGAGTTTCAGAGATAGATGGCAGGAACTCTTAAGCAGAGAACAGGTGTAATGGCTGTGGAAAGGATAGGGTAAAAAAGTACAGAGATGCAAGTCAGCCCCAGCTTACCTTTATTTCTATGCCTGTGACAGGCAGAACAAGAGACAGTAGCCTTAAACCACTGGTGGAAAAAGTCACATTTCAAAAGATAAGGACAGCAAAGCATGTGAAAAGAAAGTCTGGGAGCTCCCCCCTGAACACACACTTGAAGTCTTTAAAGGCAAGTCAGACTCACATCTGTCAATGCTGCCAATAGTATAATTGATCCCACCTTTGGGCAGGAAGAAAACTAAATGGTATCTCAAGGCCCCCATAGTTCCCTGTATATGCTGGTTATTTTTAAAGACTTCTTTATTTTTAAATTGTGGTTAACCAGCTGTGTTATTTCCCTTCAGTGCTAAAATATAGTTTACAAGTAAAAGCAGCATTAAGATGTAAGAGACAGAAGAAAGTTCTGCTGAAACCGTTGTTACATTGGAATCTGTTTGAAATCTAACCATATATTCTCAAAGTATCCTAAACAGTGTGTATTTGCAGTAATGATAACAATTTTTGGAACATGTTCCTGAATAGGATAAGGTACAGTCAATCAGTCACAAAGTGTCCAGGAACTGAAAGGTTAGAGCTTTCAAGGATACTCTGTCTCAGCGTTGTGACCTATAGAAACAAAAAATATGGTGCTAGTATTTATAATGGCAGACTGCCAGGTAAACAGCCACTACTCATTTCAGTATTTTAACATACAAAAATCAGTTAAATGTAGTCATCCAAATATTCTCAGTTGTTTCTTTGTGAACCTTCTGTTCAGTATGTGTTCATGTAGCAGGAAAAACACAGATGGATGTCTGATTAGGGAGCTGGTCACTCATGAATGAAAAACAACTCTACTTTGCAAAGCAAGGAACATCAGACTAAACAGCAATTTGGCTTAAGGAGGTGATTACCTATATGAAATAAGATGCTGTGTGACTTGCAATGCTTCCCCATTTGTTGTTGTCTTGCCATGTCCTTCCAAACCTGAGTACCTGGTCCTGTTGCAACTTTTCTCTGTATGCAATGTCAAAGCAAAACTAAAAGTCAAGACACAGCTCCTTTTGTCTTTTCTCTTCCTCCTTGATATAGAGGGCTGGACTCAGCAATGTCAAAATATGAAGGAGAGTAGAACAAAACACCTATTAACAACTCAGTGGTTTTGGGAGCACACACAGAGGGTTTCATGGCAGCCTTCAGTAAAACCATGCCTAATACATTTTAATTCATGCCCCAGGTCACTCAAACATGCTACAATGTAACTTATTTTACTCCTATTATTTTAATTAAAATTCTTCATTCGAACTGCTCAGCCTTTTCTAGTCCTGTGTTGTGAAGCACGAACACTGGCACAGAAGGTTACCTGGTACTATGCTGTGCAGCTGGGCTGCATGGGAGGAAGACATGACCCTTTTTGTATCAGCTGAGCATCTGCTACATACATTTTAATCCATGTTTTGTCCTGTTGGTCTGTCTCTACTGTGATCCTAAGTAAGCAGTAACTATCCCAATGTCTTCATATCTGTAGATGAGGAATTTATATCATGTATTCTGCTGGCTGCTTCTAGGTTTTCTCTTCTTAATCAATATTTTAGAAAACAATTTGAAGAAGAAGGAGCTTCAGCATGTGAATAGTAAGAATATAGACTACAAATCTAAATGGTAGTGAATACGAACTGCAGACAGCATCCATTTAATCAGCATATTTGCTTTGTAAGTGGTCTGTTTGATTCACATTTTGACCATAGAAGACAACAGGTTTGCTACTATTTGCCTTTTTAGCACAATATTATAAAGTATATATTACTTTAGAAAAGTGACTAGATGGTAAACTGTCATTTCCAGCAAGGGCAATATCTGTTTTTAATGAATGATGTTTCATGAAGAAATGTGCTCATAATAGCTTATTTCAGAGTATGTATAACAATTTTATCAAGCAACAGTATATCAGTAGTAACTGCCTTTGAAGAATTACAGTGGATTCAAACAAAATTTTCCATTTCCATTTTTCCAACATAATTTTGTAAAATGCTTTTCTTAAATACATTGAAAACTAAACTGCACTTCATACATTTATTGTCTTAATTCAACAGGTGTAAAGATCAAATTTTCTTTTGTGAAAGCAGTAAAGTTCATCTCAAATTATATTGTAGGTAGTATCAACTAAGTCACAGCAAATATTTGTGTTTCAAAATAGTAGCATCACTGACAGGGTATGATGCTCTCTGTGACAGGATAGTGTCCTTCATCAGAAAAACATAAACCTAAATTGTCAGAGAGGCATTTCTCTTTTATAGATGATCATACCACCTACAGTTAGGGCCATGCTTGCAGGACTTCTGGAGAATTTCTGTTTTGAGGGAGAGTAAAGGAATGGAGTAGCCCTTTACCTGCAGTCAGCCTGGAAAAAGTTCTTGAGTCTTTAATCTCTACATGCAGCAACTAAATCTCACAGTATGTGAAAGCATGACAGGGAAGCAGTAAGGAGTTGATGTCCTTGCCCACACTACTATTGCCAGTTCTTACTATCATATTTGGAAGTTGTTGACCTATTCAGTATAGAAAAGAACAGTAGATTTCAAAACTCAGTATTTGTATCAATTCATAGCATATGGAATGAAGGATCACACTTGCTTTCATCTACTGTGGATAAACTATGGGAAGAAACCCTACAGTGATGGTTGATTTCATCACTATTAAGTCAGCCTTATAAAAGAAAGAAGAAAACAACCAAGCTCATGAGTTGCAGAAAAGGGCTACTGGAAAGGTGACCTCCCAGAATCTTGTTTAGAAGGAGGCAGGCATCTGTGCTGCTTTTGAAAAGGCTTAGATATGTAGGTAAGGAAAGAGAATTCAAAATAATACATAGCACAGAAGTGCCAAATAGTAAAATAGCAACTCCATTACCACTGAATCTTTTCAAAATCTCAGCATCCTGAGTCTGCTTCTGCAAGATGACAGACTGGCAAGTCTAAATTAACTCTCTGTTGGAGTTTCATTTAGAAAGCAAACTCATTGTAATATGGTTAGAAAATATACTAGCTTCTCAAAAGACATAGGAAGCATCAAAGGGAGAATTGAGTTAATTTTTTACTCTTTTTCTTTGCAGGATTAACCTTGAAAGGAAAATATACAATGAAAAATCATGAAGGGCTATTCATATATTAGTAATATTTCTCAGTATAAGAGTAAAGGTGTTTATGCTGTCACCAGTCTTAATTCCTGATCAAACTATTGCCTCTGATTTTTAACATCATATGGTGACTGTTCCTGCAACATCTATAACCCCTTGAATTATATACTGGTATAATGATTATACAGCAGAAACACAGAACTTTACGAGATGAGGGTAATTTATGAATACACTTTTCTGTTTATTTAAGAAATTAATTTCTTATCTTCTGAAGACGTGTTCTATAAAAAAGTATTTTTCAGGCCATTATTTGTCATATTGCATCCATGCTAAGGTCTTAAAAACCTTGGATTGCAAATGTACTGTTGCTCATACTTTCACTAAAAAGTGCCTAAGTAAAAATGTTTTACTCAAGGATTAGTATCTGGGATAGTTGTAGGGAAAAAGAAAGGGATTGGTCAGTTAATACGGAAAGCTGTGCGGTACAGAAAGGTCTGGAATCTTTAAAGTAGGGAATTACCCACAGAATTTTAAAATTCAAGGGGAAAAAGTCATTATGGGATTAATTAGGCTGGTGTCCTCTCACATGCTAAGTAGTCTTTCAAGAAGATTACGTCTGGAAGTAATTCCAGTGCCAAAGCCAAGCATCTTCCAAAGTTTAGCTCTGCATCACTCCACAGAAAAGCAAATCATGAGAGAATGAGGAAAAGTCTAGTGGAAAGAATGTAAGAGAAGGATTCAGTTTTGCAGGAAACTGGCCCAATCACAGTTCTATTATAGATTGTAGCCTGAAATAAATAGTTTAATTATGTTATGTTTCTATTTGAGTACCTACCTCCATCTCAGAAGCATCAAAGGTTAAATTCTGTTAGGCGCTGGCAAGGGTGCATATCAGCTACCAAGATGCCAGGGCTGATGGGAATTTTCGATAAGTAGGTAGGGATATGCAGTAGTTGATCAGGGTGGTCAGGCTGCTGAACAATGATGATGGCAACACTGCCTATCCTTCAACCACTGTCACATACACTGATCTCAGGTCCACTCTTACAACCAATCTCCATCAATATGCTACACAACTACTCTGAGTCATGCCTGGTAATGCTGGCAGGTCCTGATGAAGCAGTGTTGACACCATTGAACTGTTTCCATGTTTCTAACTCATGACAAATAGTAGCCTGCCCAACAATTCCTCAGCACATCTGCATAACTGGGTTGTCCCAGCAGTTTTCTTTGCCTTCCTCTTCTGGAAACAGGAGTGATGACTGGTGAAGACATGGGCAGTGGTGTCCCAGATGGGTTTGATACGCAGAAGCTGTTCTTAACTAGGCTTCATTAACTCCATAGCTGTGACCTCTAAAGCAGGATTTGTTGGGACTTTGCTCCCCGAATACTGGTGTTTTCAGATGTAATGTGATGCTTTTACAATCACAGTCACTAGCTTTAGCTGTCTTGAAATAACATAAGCAAGTCTTGCTGTTCTTAAACCTTCTAACCAAAGTAGCAATAGCCAGAATTTGTACATGATGACATATTTTTTGTGTATGAAGAAATGCAATGAGGAAGGCCAAGGCTCATTTGGAATGTATTTTGGCCAATGATGTGAAGGATAACAAGCAGGCCTTCTTAAAACACCTCAATAGCAAAAGAAATACCAGGAGAAATATGGGCCAGCTACTAAATGTAACAAAGTTTTATAGTTTTAGAATTTGTCAGAACTTTTTCTTTCCCTACCAGCAGTTTGGGACCTGACACCCTTCCCACCTCAGCTATTGAACAAAGAGGCTCAGCTAATTACTCAAATTCCAGCCTAATGTCTAGGAGGCGAGGGGGGTGGGAGGAATTTCTTTTTTTCCTCCGGTTTGGAGGGTTTTTTTCCTTGACTTCTTCGGCAGCAGTTTTGGAGAAGGAAGCACCTCGGAGGGGACTCCTGTGGTTTTGGCTTCTTCTTTACCTCATGCTTCTAGCCCAGTGTGCCCCGTGTTCCAGAGGGACAGACAATCTTCATCGCTTTTTGTCTTCATGGACAAGGCCAGCTGTCAGGAATTCCTGACTCAGGAGACCAGGAAGAACGTCTGGAGGAAGGAAGACTTTCCCTTGGTTGAGGCGGATTGGGTCAGAGACTGTTTAGTCAAATTTGACATCCACAAGTCCATGGGCCCTGATGGGATGTACCCATGAGTGCTGAGGAAGCTGGAGGACACCACTGCAATGCCGCTCACGATCATCTTTGAAAAATCATGGAGATCAAGACAGGTGCCTGAGGACTGGAAGTAAGCAAATGTCACCTCAGTTGTCAAAAAGAGGAAGAGGATCCAGGAAACTATCAGCCAGTGAGCCTCAACTTAACCCCTGAAAGGTATTGGTGCAACTCACTCTGGAGACCATTTCTAAGCATGTGAAGGCCAAGGTGAGCAAGAGTCAGCATGGATTTAACAAAGGGTTATCATGCTTGACCAACCTGATTGTCTTCTATGACAGGACAACTGGCTGGATAGATGAACGGAGGGCCATGAATGTTGTCTATCTGGACTTCAGTGTGGCTTTTGACACTGTCTCCCATTATATCCTCATAGGCACATTGAGGAAGTGTAAGCTGGATAAGTGGATTGTGAGGTGGATTAAGAACTGGCTCAATGATGGGTCTCGGAGGGTTTGGATGTAACTACCAGTGTCTTGTTTAATTTGTCTATCATTTACCTGGATGAAGGGACTGATGGTCTTTGGGCAAGTTCATTGATGATACAAGGCTAGAAGGAGTGGCCAATAGCCTGGAGGGCTGTGCCGCCCTTCAGAAGGACCTTGGCAGGTTGGAGAGAGAGGCAGAGCTGAACCTTCTGAAACGCAATGAAGGAAAGTGCAGATCCTGCGCCCTGGAAAGAATAACACACAGGCTGGAGGCTGATCTACTGGAAAGTAGCTCTGTGGGGGTCCTGATGGGCAACAAGTTATCCATGAGCCAGCAGTGTATCCTTGCGGCCGAGGATGTCAATTGTTCCCTGGGATGCTTTGGGAAGATCATTGTCAGCAGAAGATCCTTCCTCTCTAATCAGCCCTAGCAAAGCCACAGCTGGAGTATTTTGTCCAGTTGTGGGCTCCTCAGTTCAAGAGAGACACTGAGTTCCTGGAGGAAGTCCAGCAGAAGGCTAAAAAGGGTGAGTGCAAACCCTCTCGTGAGAAAAGGCTGATGGAGTTGGTGCTGTTTAACCTTGAAAAGAGGCCACTGAGAGGGGACCTTATAAAAGCATCTGAAGGAAGAATGTCAGGAGGATGGAGCCAGGCTTTTTGTGCTCATGCCGACCAATGGAATGAGAGGGAATGGGCAGCAACTGGAAAAGATCACCTAGAGAGTTTGTGCAGTTTCCTTCCCTGGAATTATTCAAAGCCGTCTGGACACATTTTTGAGTAATGTGCTCTAGGGGACCATGCTTGAACAAGGCAGGACTATGTGACCTCCACTGGTACCCTCCAATATTGCCCATTCTCTGATTCTCTGATTCTGAGGATGAGGTGACATAATTTCCTTGAGCCAGAATAATGAAAATAACTCTGAATAGAAAGACAGAGTAAAGGAACCCCCCCCAACAAATATGGTCCTTTTTAGTATTACTGATACGTGGTAGCAGTGTCTTTGAATTATAAATCTGAAAAATCATTGCAGCATCAAAGCAATTCCAAAACATTTAGCAGTACATGGAAATGAGTGCCAAACACACAATTATTTTCCATACCTTGGCCTCCATCTCATCCCAGATTGCTCTTTTTACGTGCTATAATAAAAACAGGAAAAAAAATAGATTAAACTGAGAAGGTGTATAAGCCTTTACATATTGCCCTTCTTTTACTAGCATCTTAAGAATTTTTTTCTGTGACGGCTGATGTAGGTGCCTGCTTATGTCTAACCCTTTTATACTGCTTTCTCCTGATACAAATAATCATGAAATCACATCAAATAATAACAGCAGGGGAGTTACTATACTGCCAAATGTTCCCATCAAACAACTAGAATGTAGTCATCATTATAATCACTTTAAGATGTGGAAGGTAGTTAAACCAGCAAGCTCAGCTTCTATGAAATCTCTGAAGCTTTTCTCCTCAAGAAGAAAGGAGCTTCCAACAATAAATAAGGATCAGTAAAGTGTAACAGAAAAAAAATCCAGCGTTGCTGAATGCAGATATACATTTGTGGACATATATGTTCTGTTCCCTTCTCCACAGACACCCC
>VWZG01005766.1:118525-156248 GCA_013396735.1 Grallaria varia | reverse complement strand
CTGCCCCTGCTGCCGGCTGCCCCAGCCAGCGGCGGCTCGGAGCAGGTGCTGCGCGCAGCCACACCGCCTCTGCCCGCACCGGCGCTGCGCGGGCGGCTCCGGGAGGCGCAGCACGGCCGCACCGCCCTCGCTGCCGTCCGTGGCGCCTGTACCTGTCCGGCTGGGGGAAACAATGCAGGGAGACGATTGCATGTCTTTGTTTCTCAGATAAGGCCCACTGTGGGGCGGGTGTCCTCGTGGCTCCCTGGGTGTTGGTGCAGCCTGTGTGCCTGCAAGTGAGTCTGATTTTCGTGGAGATGAGTGCTCATTTGTTCAGGGGGTGTGCAGCTAGCTGGACTCAGCGTTACAGCCAGAAGACAAAAAGCTCAAGTCCCTGTAGCCAGCACAATAGACATTCCTCAGCAGAGCGATCCCAGGGCATGGAAATGGACGGGTAGATGTTTTTAAGTGCATTGGCACTTTTTGCAAGTCCCGAGTTTATCCTGCTGTAAACTGTACTGGCTGTGCAAATCTGTCCTTGTTTGTGTGTCTGACTCTGTACGTGGTCCACAATGGGCTGAATTCTGTGGAGTCTGATGGGCTTCAGACCATCCTCCTTTACCAGGTACTCCCTAACACAGTCTGTGTGCACAGAACTTCTCACGGGTGAGCAAGCCAGCTTGTGATTTTCATAGGAATGGTGCAGAAATTTGCCCTTTGCACTCACAGGATATTTTAAATCTCCAGTACCAGTAGGATTTCATCAAAATTTGACTTACATTCTCCAAAATAGTACATAACTCAGTTGAAGATGCCTTCACTTGTACATGGATATGTAAGAACAAAATGCTTAGGCCCTTTGCAGCCTCTCTTTTAAAAATGTATACCATCAAATATAGGATCTTATCGTTTGGAGTTGCCCTTTGCAAAAATTGTCTTTTTTCACAGATTACTGTTACCATTTATTTAGTAGTTGTATACTGTTTGGTCTTGCAAACGTTTGAAATTCATTACTGTGTACCTCTGGAAACAAAAGATCTGATCCAAAGGCCTCTGAAGGTGACTGGGGGTTTTCTACTGACTTCAGATGGGGTTTGGATTAAGCCCATATACATGATAGTTTGCAATAATGACCTGACTGCTGTAGTGGTTTTCATGGTCTTCCACAAAACTTTTCAAAACTCATAAAAACTGTGCAGGCAGGATGCTCCAAAATACACATCTAAGCATGGATCCTGTTTTGTTGTTTTGCTTTGAGAAATAAGCTGGCGGGGGGGAGGAGGCTGCAGAAAGCTTCATCTCACTGGTGCTCCAAATGTGAGCTCTTTGAATAAAAAAGAGGGAATGCTGGGTCAATATTTGGTAGGTAGCTGATGCATTACCTTATGCATTTTTTATTTAAAGTAGGGGAGTCTTTTTGGAAGGAGTCTATAGATTTGAGATGGCAATGTGCTGCCTATTTATTTTTACACACGTAAGTTTAAATTAACCTCCACCCTCGTATCCTGTTATCTGCCAAGGAAAACATTTAGCTCCTGTCCAATCTCTCTGGAGTTTCAAAGTGATTTGCTCTTTTCAAACTTGTTAAGGCATAAATAGAAAAGTAAATTGCTTTGCATACCTGTAGAACATTTTGTAAAGGGGAAAGAAGAGGAGCTAAGGGAAAATGAATTTATTATTATAATAACCAATATACCTTTATCAAATATTAATTAAGTCATCATTTTGTACACCCTTTGATTGATTGCATTTGAATTGCTGACTGATATTTTGCCACACTTTAAGTCTGAGGGACACTTAACATGTTGCCCATGTACTCAGATACCTGCATACAGATATGTTTGCTGTGGTGTTTATTCAGCTCCTCAAGTTCTTTTGTCCATGTAAGCAGACATTTCCAGAAGGAGGAGGCAGCTTCAATTTTAATGATAAAAGAGTTCACATGGCTTTATAATTACAGATGCAAATACTTTTAGATAGCCAAATCAGGGAAAAATAGCACTATCTGAAACTAGTCTGGTTGTCTTTATTTTTCTCTATTTTTTTCTTGTTTTAGGTAATTTCAAAAATAGGAAAATATGTTGCAAACAGATGCTTTCAGGAGCTATCAAACAAGTCTCTTTGAATGCTGAGGGGTCAGGGGGAGGCACTGAGTGGCTTGGAGCAAAGCATGAGTGCCCTTGTGCTTCCCTGCCCTGGTAGGCCGAGGTGCTCCCGGCAGAGGTAACTCCTCGGAGAGGGGAGCAGGCTGGAGGGTCTGCAGGGGTTTGATGGTTCCTGCTGGGACACCATTCACTGACCTGCTCCTGCCCACTGGCTGTGGGCAAGGTGAGCGAGGAGGAGGGCTTGTTCTGGGGGAGGGCTCATTTACATGTTCGTCTGCAAGATGTAATAATAGTAATGAATCTACAAATGTTGCCAGTGTTTGAGATGGACAGTTGTTTCAGTTCAGGCCCTTCTGAGCTGGTGAACACAAAGCTTTGACATGGACTTTTAAATTCATTGGCAGTCTTTTCAGAGCTGTTCTTGCTTTTTATGGGAATGCAGTGTGTAAAAGAGTAGGAAAATTGTTTTGTTGCATCCAAGAGATTTTGATTGCTGTATTTGCCACCCATTCACAAAGAGTTCTGGAATATTTTACTTCTACATGTACACAGCAACTGTTATTTTCTAACGATTTTCTTCTTGATAAATGATTAATTTTTTTGTAATGTTTTTCTCTTTGGTTGCAGATTTTTGTTTTTTTTTTTTTTAAAGAAAGGATAGTTCTCAGGATACTTTTGTTACCTTTGGCAGATAAGATGTATTTTCCTATTTGTCTGTCAGAAACAAAATAAGTATATCCAGTCCTGAGTCGGTGGAAAGTCTCTCACAGATATCAGAGAGTTTTGGATTGTACTCTCAAACCAAAGTAACGCTAATTAAAAAACCTGATACAGGAAGCCTGAATCGAATGGCTCTTAAAGTATGTTTGGAGAACCCCACGTTCTGCACGACCTTCAGGCCTGGGCGGTGAGTTTTTGTCCCGTCTTGCTTTGCCCAGGGTGCACTCAAGGAGTGTCAGAGCCCTGCTTTCTGCTTTTAAGGGACACAGCAGCATCAGTAATCCTCCTGCTCCAGCATGCACTTAGGCATTGCAGGGTGCACGGAAGGAACCAATCCCCTTATTCCAAAATAGATGGAAACTGTTACAGGCCCAAAGGCCTTGCACATACAGGTTCTGCTGCAGGGGCTCGATGTGGAGTTTCATTTTGGTTTTAATGCAGTGTGGAATATAGGGTTCTTTCGATTGCTTAGTTATGCAAATAAATAATTCACATTTTAAAATCTATTTTTATTAGTAACTGTTTTCTAAAAACAGTTTTCCTGCTCAGCCTGTTATGAAGATAGTTACCAGTTTTTAATTGAAGGTTATACATTTCTCATTCTATAATTATTATAGAAAGAGGAATTAACATGATCACATGGAAATTTTGTTTCTTAAATGGAGATTTACATTGATGGATTGAAGGTTTAAGGTGCAGATTTACATTTAAATTGCATATTATGTGACATTTACATTTTAAATTTGACTAAAACAATTATTTCTACTGTCTTCTTGGTGCCTTCTGAATGTCTCTATAAAATTATTTTATTTAAAGTATAACACACTGTACTATATATATGTTTCATGTATGAGATCTGATTTTTTTTTTTATGGGTGCATTCCTATTTGGTGTAAATAAAAATGAAATTGAGTATATAATATTCACATGTAAACATTTAAGAAGCTATTCAGCACTTTACTTAGAGTTTTCTTCTCTATAACACAAATTGCTTCTGGGGATGGTATTGAACTGGACACAAACAGTCTCCATCAGGTGCTTTGTATTATTTTTCCCCCCTAAAATGCTTTCAGGATTCAAAACTTAACCATGTTGCTTAAGGGAAGCAACAAAGGAATAGCAGCTGGCTGTGGGTGCAGCCAGCTGGGAGCAAGGTGGGCTGGAGTGCCGAGGAGGAGGGGGCTGGTTTGGGAGGGAGACGGGGCAAGGTGTGTGCACTGCTGTTAGCACAGGTGGCTGTACCTCTGCAGGGACACTGCTGTGCCTGGGGAAGGTGCTGCACGCCCGTGTGCCATGTGCCCTGCTGGGATGGTCCTGTGGCACCACGGCCACATCCTGCAATCACTTCTACCAGTTTGAAGGAACTTGGAGTATGAGCACAATTCTCTTCCCAAAATAGCTTTCCTTACACTGTCAGTTGGGTATGGCTGTTTTGCACCCATATAAGGTTCTGGGCTGGACACAGAAGCACTAAAATTCCATTATTGTGGAAATAATTGCTGCGAGCCTTTTACCTTTGGTGCCTGCTGAGCTGAATGGGCAGAAGGGTGGGCAGAGCCCTGCTGGTGGGCTGGCCTTCACCTGGGGAAGGGGATGAGGGCACCTGTATCCAGGCACTCAATTTTGTAACTTTCCTCCTCATGGGCCTCTTCTCCTGAAATACAATTTAACTTAAAACATTGCCTTGAAGAGTAATTGAAGCTTCAGTGGGAAGTGCTGAAAAGCTCTCCTCAAGATTAATCTGTGAAAAATCAGGCCTATGCCTTAGCTGTTTATTGTAGTTATAAGGTTGCAAATAGTGGAAGAACTAGAAAAGTCTCATGATTCAATTAATATCAAGAGATGGAGCTCAAAAGTGAAAAATTGCTTTGCCAGTGCAATGGCAGACTCTGTTCCAACTCTGTATGAGCATTTCTGCAGAGTACTGGTGGGGGAAAGATTCCTGTAGGTGAGCAGTGGCTGTCTGGTGGGTATTGCTTCTAATGGCAATTAATGAAAGTAAAGCTGTTCTTCACAGAGTGCATTTCATGTCTTCGCAGATGACCAGTTCAAGGCCACCACAGAGTTTACATCCACTCAAACCACTTCAGAGAGACCCCAGCTCTTTTCTGTCCCTCATCTGCCATGAGTCAGTACTGTAGAAGCCGCGAGGAGAAGTAATGGGTATGAAGAGTAATTTCTATTGTGCCGTTGAAATCAATGGGGTTAACAGTTTTGGGATTGCAGATTATTTTTTTTTGGAGGCTTTGTCTAGCCGTGCTTCTATCCTTTAGTGTCATATCCTTTAATTTGTAAAGTATGCATCAAGACATGCTATTGTCCAGAAATTAGGCACTGATGCAGTATTTGTACGTAGGAGTTGTGCCTTTGTCTGGAAAAGTGCGTGAGAAGTTGGGAGATTTTTACACTCAGCCTCGGGTGTAACGGTAAGAGCCTCTTCAAGTTTCCTCCTCCTTGGTGCCTCAGCACCTCCCCTTGTAAGTTGGAGGTAACTCTGGTGTTGCCCATGAGGTTTCTTCTGTGAGACATGGTTGCATGAATAAACCATGCTCAGCAGAGAGCATGGAGCTGGGAGAGGAGCGGTGTGGGCTGCTCTGAAGGTCAGTGCCTGCAGAACTTGGGGGGTTCAACACTGCTTGGCACAAGGGGCCTTTTAATAGGGACTTTCACTGGTAGCTTTAGGAGGCGAGTCCTTGCCTCCCAAAATTCGGTAGTATCCTTTACGTAAGTGCGTGGTTACGTGCTCTCTTTCTTACTTGCAGAGAGGTTTCTTTCATCACCACCATCTTGTAAATTAGTCGCTCTGTTTTATGCATGCATAAGTAATAGAAGAGATTGCAACACACTCAGCATCTGTATGGATATTACCCCAAATCAAAGTCCAAGTGATTAGAACAGCTGAAGAGAAAGATATTGTGAAACTGCCTGGTCTATTGTCCTTCCAGTTTAGGATAGTGCTGTGCAAGTAATTAAAATCAGTATATTGATAGCATGTTAGGATTATATGGGGAAGTCAGTTAGATTATTGACTGAAAAAACCCAAAAGGAATCCTACCCCAACCCTTTAGTGAATACTAAAGGATGGCCATGAAAACTAAAAATCATAACATTTTATGTGCTCCCTGCAGAATAGAAAGTTGGGAGAGAACTTTTGAAAATGAAGACGGAAGCATATTTTAAATCTTTTGTTTGCTGGCTCTTTTGGTGTTTTTTTCTCTCTGACAATTCCATTCTTCTTACTGTGCTGCTTGCCTGAATGTAGTTGAGTTTAGGATTTATTTCTTTTGTACCTGGAGCTTAGTTTGTAGGAGCCAGGCAGGCTTGTGTGCACTGGCACTGTAGCACTTTGCAGTGGGCTCAGGTGAGCAGGTGTTCTCAGTCACCCTGTGTGCAGTGTTCCTTCTCCCCAGTGCCCCAGACACACAGGGGGTGCTCAGCGTTGGGCTGAGCACGTGGAACCACACTGATTCCACCATGTGGACACTTCAGCAGGCCAGTGTGCTTAAGGAATACTGCAAAATCTGTTAGGCTTTTGTTTTCCTTACAATTTTAGTAGATGTGCCTGTGAACACCAAACCCTGCAGATGCTTATCCATGGGGCTGGCTTTTGCACCCGGGGTAGTCACAGGCTGTGTTGCCTTCATCCCCCCTGCCCTCGCCCACGGCTGCTCAGGAGTGTGTGGGAAACCAGCTCTTTGAGCCACAGGTGGAAATACAGGACCCCTGCAGGACTCCAGTTTCCTGCTGCTCTCTGCCCTTTGTAGCTGCTCTTTAGCCTGGATGTTAATGGTTCTGGAACTCTTTGGGTGGACGCTGCTGGGCCCCAGTCAGTCCTGGTGCCTGTGTTTATTTCAGCGTCTGCAGCTGGCTCAGGAGTGCTTTTGGTGGCCTGGACTCGTGTTCCCACTTCCAGGCCCACCTGCGGGTGGCTGTCCCAGGCACCGGACAGGGAGTGTGAGCTGGCTGGGAAGCATGGGCAAAGAAAGAGAAGGGGCAGATGCTCCAGCCTGCACTGTGCACTTGGACAGGGTTTGGAGTTATCTGCGTGACGTGAATGCTCCAGTTCCTTTTATACTGTTTCCACAAGAACTCCAAACTTCTCTGTTTGTTTTTTGGGTCTTCGCCACTTTTTCGTTCCTTACTCTTTAGATCAATTGACCTCCAGTCTTTCCAAAATGCCTATTAGGCGAAGCAGTGGTTGCAGGGGTTCTTTTGCTCCTGCAGTTGCTGGGTGGTCAGAGCCTGCTGTTGGGCCCCGGGCAGGATGGAGGGGGCCGGATGGAGATCCCCTGGCCCTTCGGTGGAAGGGATGCTCCAAAGGGAGGAGCAGGTTCCCTGTGCCACGGCCGGGCTGACACAGTTTCAGTGCACTTTTTGAGAAACCGTGGTGTTGATTGCTCCGGGAGCTCATTGTCAGAGATAATGAGAGCTGGAAGTACACGAGAAATCTGTAATAAAACAATCTTTCTATCTACAGTCTTAGTAAATAATTTCATTTTTAAATCTAGTCCTTCTCAGAGGTGAAAACTTTTCCATTTATGTTTTAGTGAATCACAGTACTTGAGTAATAAGTCAGTATTGGGAAGGTTTTTGTTTTGTTTTTGTAAGAAGCCCTTTCACTAACTCCCCAAATTCCACCCAGCTGTTTCATTTTTTAAATCAGCTGATTTTTAAAAAATGGAAATTTTTACAAGATACATTTTAATTCTACTTTGCAATCATTAAAAGGTTCCTATTTAACATGGAATATACACATTGCAGACTGTGTTTTAACTGGAAGGCAATTTTTTTGGTCATATATTTTATTAACAAGTTAATATTATCACTTGTTCCTACTGTAGTTGTACTTCTGCAAATAATGCGGTGACTTGTACCTCTGTAGGATTTTTACAAAGACTAACACTGTGAGGCATTAAACCTCTCCCTAAAGATAAAAAAAAAAATGGAATTACATAGAAGATCTTCTTTGAGAAACAGAGGAAAAAAATAATGACAGCTGGGTGAAACATGTTTCTGTTGATTTGGGAGTTCATATTTTATTTTGTCTAGCAATCAAAATGCATTTTTCCTTTCTAGCAAATAAAAATACATAATTTTGACTTCCAATTTGTAGAAAACCAAAGCCGTACATTTACATATTCCACAGAGTTTCATCTTGCACTCCTCTTTTCATTTTTGCGCTTGTATGTCGTGTTTTAAATGTAACTGTCGGCGTTGGAATCCACTGCTTTTGTGATTTTTTGTTTGGAAAGGAGCGAAGTGCCGATTTGGGTTCAGACACGTCCAGCCAGAGCCGTGGCCCCGTGGCTGCTGGTGGTGAAGGCAGGAGCAGCAGGGGTAGCCCCGCGATGGTGCTGGGCTGCCGGGGGGCTCGGGGGCGCTGCCCATGGCTGTGGTGGGTCCTGCCTGTCCGAGGGGCTGCGGTGCACTCAGGGACAGGGCTGGGCGCGGGGCTTTGCCTCCGTCCGTCCCGGTCACTGCACCTTCGTTGGATTTGTCTCCTCTGAGGCACGGTCTCTTCCAAAGAGCCCAAGCTCGAGATGAAAATGGAGTTCTCAGGCACAAAGGCACTGCAGTAAAAGTAGTTGTACGACTAGTTCAGCTATGATTAATAGCGAGGCTTGCTTAGAAGTTAGTCTTTGATTTGGGCTGTTTAATTGTAGCCCTAAGTGAAATGGGTTTTTGATTTATAGAAAATGCAAAATTGGGTACAGAAAGTTTTAAATTACAGTAACAGTAAAAAATTTCCCACAATAATCATCCCATATTGTTTCAATTCAAAAGAACTAAGGCTTGATTTGTGTGGGAAAGAACCCATAGCAGCCAAGTTCCGCATTTGAAACTGGGGAGAGGGGAGGATCAATTACCCTCTTTTGAGGATATAAAAATATGCCTGAACCTCACTATGTAATACTTCTGTCATATCTTCCCTCTCTGGAAGGGTACGTGCTGATTAATTAATTTAAATTAGCTATTTTCTTACATGGATGCTGTCTAAAAGCAAGCTGGAAAGTTTGTGTAGGAACATACAAGGGCATTGGTTTTAAAAGCAGAAGCTTTAGGAACAGCAATGGGTCGGCATCACGATGAAAAACTAATCTATTTTTAAAATAGTATTTGCATTATGCAGAGTGGTTCAGTATGCTGTGAAAGTTTTAATAACCATAGTTCAATAACTACAATTGCTTTAATAATAGTTTACTTCCTAAACTAGTTTCTTGAAGTCCAGCATGGCTGATCTTGCTTTTGCTGCACCATATTTGTTGGTTTTTGTTTGTTTTTTTTTTTATTAGACCACAATGTCTATGTGGGTTTACAGCACTAATCTGAGACATTGAAATTCTGGATAGTTAAACTATATTCAGTATCATTGAAGCTAGTCTGGGGGAAATGACTTTGCTTTAACAGGGTAAGACCAAATTCTGCTCTGTTTACAGGGGTGAATGCTGAAAAACACCAATCTGACCTATGAAGGTTTGCATGTGTGTTCCTGAGAATAGATTTTGGGCCTTTCATATTTGCTTTTTTGTGTACTAAAATACATAATATTGAAAATAATATTGCAGTTGTTATTCTGTTGGCCAAGTTGATGTTTTTTTAAAATCCTGCTTCACAGTCACTCCTCACATACAGTTTTTATTCAGAACACACTGAGTTTACAGTTTGAATATAAAATGCTGCTTCTATTCTATTTAATTTGGCATGACCAAAATGTAAAATCTAAACATACTGCATAGTACTGATGCATTTATAAGCATTTTTAAATTGTACTGCACTTCCTGGATAATTTATTGTAGTAGAATTTCAAAGTCAGGTAAGCTCTGCATCTGTGCCATAACCTGACAGTTTAATCAAGATACAAATTTAGAAACAAATCAGCACTGTCTTTTATATAGTGCCTCTAAATCCATGGTAATTGGTACCAGACCTCAGTAACAGGAAAGGATCGCAGTTTCATGCTACCAATACCAGTGGGTGTTGCTCCACAGCTGCATCATATAAGGAGAGAAGATGCAAGAGAAATGAAAGGATCCCCACATGCATTTTTCTGTAATGTACCTTGTGCAGAGTACGAGGCCAGTGGAAAGTTCCTTGGATGCAGCGTGTTAGGCGGCCGTAAGTAGTGCCATGTGTTCTGCTCACTTTAACTCCCACCTTAGCGGGGCACGGGGCAGTTTCTGAGCCGGCTTTCTTCACTTTGGTGGTTCTGAAACGTTTACCAAGCGCCGAAGGCGTGTGTTTCCCCGGCTCGGGGAGGGCAGAGTCCCGGTGCTGCTGGCGTGCCCCTGGGCTCCCTGCAGGGCCGGCTCACGGGGGGCTCTCTGTGCCGGGGCGAACCGCGCGGCACCGGCTCGGCGCGCACGGAGGGGATCCGAGCCACGGGCTGAGCCTGCGCGCTCTGGCAGCACAGATGGAGTGTGCTGTCATTAGGGCTGTTTGTTGCCTTTTGGAACACACAGCATATTTCTACCGTGGCATCAACAGTTTCTAAGAACTGAGGTCAAAATAAACAGGTTGCAGTTGGATACGGGAACAGTCTGGGAAACAACTTAAAATTCCCTGCTTAGGCATAGCTGTATTTCCAGATACGTGGCTAAAAAGGCATTCTTTCAGCAAGGGCTTCTCCAGGTTTATGCTGGTGAGAGCAGATCAGCATGGAGCTGGAGGGGTACGGTCAGTAAGTTTTACACAGATATTGGTGCATGTGTGCAGAAATGACCTTGTTTTACATAAGGAGGTAAATGTAAGCACAATAATCTTGCGCTGCTTCTCTCAGTCCTGGCAGTACTTGAGCAAAATGAGAGTGATGTCCTCATGCCCATTTGCCAAGGGTCATCCTGGGGCTGCAGTGCGGGCATGGGTGTCGGGGAGGGCGAGAGGGCTCTGGGCAGGAGCGGGGCTGGAGCGCTGGCCGGAGCACTGACCGGCAGCCCCTGGCCAGCCTCCTGGAGGTGGCTGGAGCTGCTGCTGTCCCAGCCTGCCCACCGCACCCTGTGCCAGGGGCCTCGTGCCTCCCCAGCAGCGCCCGCGAGGGGAGCGTGTGCCCTCGCCTGAGCCGCTGCCTCGCCCACCCACAGGTCCAGCCACAGCCCTGGGAAGCGCGTCGTTCCCCACAGCGTTCCCCAGCCCTGCGCCTGTGGGTCCAGCGGGGAGAAGGGACCGCGGCGTGGGACAGCGCCCCGGCCACCCGTATTTGCAGGGTAAGTATTTACGGGACCAGCCCAAATATAGACTCAGATTCCAGGTGACTCCTGGCCCCAGAGAGACGAGCGGAGTTTTGTCCAGGGGTAACACTGAAAGCAGGGTTTAATCTGTGGTGTTTAAAAAAACAGCAAACTTTTACATAACAGGACAAATACTTATGATGATTTTGGCTTGAGAGAGCTGTAAGTAGATTTGCTTCCTGACACAATCAGCAACAGTCACTTGGAAAGGTTTACTCATATTTACCTGGTCACAGTTCATTTACAGCCAGTGGAACTATCTCCTGTTTGTTAGGCCGCAAACACACAAAGGCATAGAAAGCTGCTAGATGTTAGAAAATGTTCTTGTGGGTTTAGTTAGAAAATGGTCTCATGGGGTTTTGTTCGTTTTTTTGGTGGCAGGATTAAATGTAACTTCAGTGGTTAAAATCAAAAAACAAGGTTATTTTTTCCTTTTCAGAAAGGAAACATTATTGAGCTGTATAGCATGTATAACAGTAAACAGCTAACACAGATATGAGTAGTGGAGTAGGGAAAAGAGATGTCAAGAGAATTTAGAAAATTTAGGAGACTGGTATGGAAAGATGTGTTTAATTCTTTTATGGGTAAAAAAGAAAGCCTTCCCATATTCTTTGTCACTACCAGTTTACTGGTGTTGCCATTCTTACTTCCCATGTCATGAGGAGTTCAGTGGTCTATATTAAAACCAGAGTAATAATATTATCATCCCTTACATTCTATATGCTCCTTCCACCACAGTGAGAGGGGAAACAGCACTCCTAGAAAAATATGGGCTCATTTTATGGGCTGATCTTTACTGTCTTCACCAGGATTTCTTGGCCTCTGCTACGTCCCTACACACAGTCTGTGTGTAGCAGTGTGCCTTTCTGTCCTTTATCCTGCCAGGTCTTGTGCAGCCTCATTCATCCCAACCCAGCACCTCTCCCCTGCTCACAGGCAGCTGCTGGGGCTCCAGCTCCTCTCTGTCTGTGAGTGAGTTGGGAACACTCTCCTCCCCCCCACATTTAAGTTGGCTCTAGGCGCCCATCGCAGATGGTCTGTACCTCATACATAATAAAGATTTTTTTTTTTTCCTTCTGAGACGGATTTCTGTGAATGTGAGAGGCAGACAGTCTGGCAAGCTTAGACCTGTGTTTTTATTTTTTTTCCAAGTGAGCCTTGAGGGATTTGTTTGTCATAATTTGGAACCCCTTAATAGCCAATGATGCTCAGTAAATATATTGGTGCCAGAAGTAGGAACCTGATTTGTCCACTTGATATTTTCTTAGGGGAAGTTATATATACGGCAAAATGAAGTTAGGGCCCAGCTGGACAAGACAAAGAAATTAAGCAGAGGCATTTCAGGAATTAAAGTGGCTGCTTTAGGAAGGTGGTCTTCTAATAGAAGTATGGTAGGTTCATGCTAACTGTGTTTGGGACTTTCTTTGGGGTAGGCTGTCAGAGCCGTATATTTGTTACTCATCCTAGTAAATGTTTTTCAGCAGGTTCACTCTGCACTACTTTTAGACTTGAGTAATAAATTCTTTTTACCACAATGTCCCCAGGACCTCATGTAAGAACCAGATGATCATTTGCAAATGTGAGATGGTTTGGGTTCTAGGTAGTTCAACACTGCTGCTTCCTGGTTCCTCTGTGTGTTGTTGTGGTGATGGTGTCACACTCGGCACTACAGGAGCCATAAAAACAGGCGCATGTTTGGGGTTCTGCTTCATGGGCCAGGCTTCAATTTTCTGTTCTGTGTGGAAGCTGCCTGCCTGCCTGCACAGGGCTGTTCTTGATCTCTGCAGTATGCTTTGGGAGCTGAAAATGTAGACCATATGCAGGGAGAAAATAGTGGAAATACATTTATACCAGCAGTTTTAACAGCTGATTTAACCCCCATGAGAAAGGTCAGATATAGAGTTGTATGCTTTAGAAGATAAGAGAAAAATGTCCTGAACGAAGCTGGATTTTGTTCATGATGAGGAACACTTTTTCACAGGTATTTCAGTCCTCTGTTTCCCATGCTAATGCTGTAGGGAGGTTACTCATTGTATAGGAGCAATTACAGTTGGTCCAAAACCAATTTGTGGACTGTAGAATATTTGATAAAGTACTTTGGGGTTTAAGAGTCTGAAACTGCTGGCTCTTAGAAGACAAAAAACCCCCCGGTGTCATATAAGACACTTTTCCAAGGCATGAAGGGTGTTGGAGTAAGGGGCTCTAAGGAGTGAACAGAGCAAATAAAATGTTTTGAGAAGAGATGAGCTCCGGGGGAGATGCCACTTAGGCAGCAATGGTCAGCAGCACAGGATGGTTATTGGCTCATCCTCCAGGTTGGAAGGGACCTCAGGAGGCATCTAGTCCAGCCCCTGCTCCAAGGAGGGTCAGCTCTGAGACCAGGCCCGGCTGCTCAAGGTCTCATCCGGTTGGGTCATGAAAGCCTTGGAATGTGGAGACTGCACATCCTCCCTGTGCAGCCCCTGCCATTGCTTGACTGACTTTTTGAGCTGCTGGGGTACATATTTTGAGCATACAACGTGAGGGTTAGATCTTAAAAATTGTTAGTGCCATGTAGTTGTGTAACTGCAGAAGCTGAGGCTTTAAGAACAATGCTGAGTATCATGACATTTGTGGTTTGATTTTAAAGTTTAAGCATCATCCATAAGATCAAGAGTCTGCTGCTTTCGTAAAGCAAATGTTCATCTAAGAAGGGTTTTTTCAAATAGTGAACCATATCTTTAAAGTTCTGAAATGTTAGCTGCTCTAATATGCTCATCTGCTTGGCACAGTAATTAAAGTGTACATTAACGCTTGGAGACACGTGTTCAGAAGTATTGATTGAAATTAATCACTATAGAAATTGGTTCCTGAGTCCAACAGCATGTGCATTGCTATAGAAAGTTGTGTGGTTTTGTGTTCTACAGGGTGCAGCTAAATATTTAATATGTTTTATTAAATGTAATTTAAATATAAAAATACATTTAATTTTATTAAAGATATGTGGGGGTTTAGTTACTTATTTAACTGGTCTGGGACAGGTGTTGTTAAAGGTAAAATCTTGCACTGTAACAGCCACTAAAGATTACATTGTCAAGCTACTCCAGAACTGCTCACGGGGTCGTGGAGGTGTCTACAAGCAGCTGTGTGAGCAGGGCAGCAGAATCCCTGCCTTTGCAGGGTGTGACAGGTTTGCAGATGCAAGCAGGTGTCCGTGGGGAGCGGTGGCTCAGCCCCTCTGCGGGGCAGGGTGGCTGGTGCCTGCTGAGTCCTCGAGGGGGTCCCTTGGCTGCTGAGGGTGCCGTGGTGGACCCAGTCGTGCAGTGTGGGCTCCCTCTCCGGCCTCCTGAACACCACAGCATCCTCTGGGAGCCTCCGCCGCGGGTTCCAGGCCTGCAGTGCCCAGGTGAGGTCCCACCGCTGCCCGCCGGGAGCAGCCAGTGGTGACTCTCGCAGGAGGGGCTGGGGGGGCTGCTGCAGCAGGCAGCTCCTCGGCGGGGTTTGCCTGGGCACTGCCTGCAGGAAAAGGACACAGAAAGAACAAACTCACTGTCTGCGGATTGTTTGAGAATTGCTGCCCGTGCAAAGTTAAAATGCGAGCGCAAAAAATGCCTTGTTCTTCCCTGCCTACGCTCCAACGTAGGACCCACTTTAAAAAAAAAAAAAGGGTGTTTTTGTCAAACTGCCTTCTAGATGCTCACTGGTGTCCACACCTCTTTGTGTGCTCAACATCTAAATGCAGTGTCCAGGCAGCCTCTGTTTTACAGCTAATATTGATATCCTGCCCCAGAGTGACAAAAGCAGAGAAAAGAAAGCCCTGTCAGACATTTAATGTTTCAGTTGATACATATTTGCATGTTTCTGCATGGTGAAAGTTGTTTTTTTAATTATTTTTGCAGCCTATCAGCCTGGATGTAGTCACCCTGTCAGCAGTGTGAAATTTACAGCAGAAGAATTAATTTAACACTGAAAAAGCCCTTCCTTATCCGAACTGTTATTCAAAATGCATGATGAAAGTCACCACGGAGAAGTTTTCTATCGTGCTGTCTGCAGGACTCCTGGAAGAGTCTTCTGAAACTTGAGGTAAATTGAAAAAAACCCAACAAACAAAAAACCCCACAACAATAAAAACAACTTAGTTGTGAAGTAGAAGCTGCTAAGAAGGGGTAATTCTAGGGCAGAGAAGATCCTGTGTGCACTGACCTCTCTGCTGAAATGCCTGTAGGAGCAATGGCACATGAGAAAATTTCAATGCAATATTTATTTAAATAATCAAAGCAGAAAGAATAATAAGCCCAAGTTTACTCCCAGGATTTTATAGATGTATTTTTTTTAAAAAGAAATTGCTTAGTATTGAAACATGAAAGCTTGTATTAGGTTTTTATTCTTTTGGAAATATTTGTTGAAGTACAGAAATGTTTAACTATGAAAAATAAGTGTTAGTGTGAGCAGGAAAAGCAGAAACTGCTGAGTAAGACACTGTATTTTGGCTTGCTGAGAAATGGCTTCGGTATTTGCGCTGTGTACAGTTAATGCCATTGCCTTGCCCTTAGTGGTTTGGGTTTGTATTCAGTAGTGGTATCCATTCTCTTGGATCTGGCGAATTGAATTCTTCGTGTATTTCCCCATTGCCCTGTGTAGTTCAGGTAGTTGGGGTGTCATCAGGATCCCTTCTCCATGACTAGGGTAGTAGGATTTTGTGTGGAGCATTTTCCAGAGGCTATCAGTGTGTTCTCTTATACATGACTCCTTTTTTCCTGCTTCTTTTTCAGGTCATAGATATAAGTAAAATTCATGCCAGAAGCCTTGCTTTCTAAATGCTTGTTGGGCACAGTTGTTAGTGTTGCAGGTGTTCACATTCAGGGCAGTGTAAAATGCTGTTTGTGGCAAATAATGGAATGCTCATTTTATGGCCTTAGGAGTTTGGCCAGGGCATACAAGCAATTATTTTTCAGTTGTTTATGGTCATAGTCAGACAAGTTTATAATTAAGACAGTAACAAATATAAGTATTCTTGCAGCATTTGCAGCTCATCTTTCTTGTTAGTATCAAAGAGAATATTTGTAGTACAATGCATAACAGTCAGTAAGAAGTGTGGGGAAATCAACAGCATGCAGATTTACTTGTTTATTTATTGAATCTGGTTATCCCCTATCCTCCCATGATCTATGTCTTTGCAATCAAGGCAGAGCATGCATGTTTTCTTTCTTTGCTATTGCACCAAATGCTGTAGGATACAACGATAGCTGGACACTGGTAGCACACTGTGAACCCCAGAGCACCAGAGGTATTAATGAACACAGGCAGGGACTTATGTAACCGTGACATCAGTGTTTTATTTCTGGAAATGACTAGTGTAAATTACTATTGGGCTGATGAATTCATCGTGCTGCTCTGTAGCCTGCTTGGCCCAACTGTGTGTTGTATCAAGAATGTGAAAAATCTTCCCAGGAATCCTGGCACAGGAGGATATTATTTTGTTTTGCATAGGAGGCGTGTATGTGGGTGAATGTATGTGTTGCATACGTGTGTTTAAACATGCAAAGAGGTTGGATTGCCTGTGTCTGGGGCGGAACCTCATGTGTGACAAACCTTTTAACTTTAGGGGTTGTGCATCTTTTGTGTCAGCTCTGAGTCAGTTGAGATCAGCTGAAATGTCAGTACTGCTGTGTGAGAGAGAGTTGCCATCCTCAGATTCAGTGGAGTCTGAGATTTGCTCACTCTCACAGCTTGCTCCAAGGCAGTGTGTGTGTGGCTGTAAAGGCCATTCACCTGTGGGACACCAGTCTGGGACTGTGCATATCTGTATCTGCTGAAAAGGTACTGGAGGGTTAGGAGTTCGGAGGCCTTAATTACATAGAATGATGTCTACGGTTCAGGAAATGTTACCCGTTTGCTCATTTCTGTTTTGTTTTATGTCTTTAATTATGTGCCGCTGGTGCTGAAAAGCAGAGATTTGGGTGTCCGTGTATTTCACACTGAATTTAAAATAGAAATAGCTCACCATAAGAGTCTTCTTATGAAAAGTGGAGAGAGAGAGATCAATCTGGTTAGGAGGTGGTTGTTCTTAATAAGAAAACAGTTATTACTGCTACCTCTGATGTATATAAGTCTATTAATACATAGATCTCTTTAGGACTAGGCCTCAAAAGAAGTTTCAAGATCAGAAACTAAATTAAAATATTCTAAAACTTGGTCCTCATGTATTTTTAAGGAAGTGGTCTATTCCAAGAAGTGTAATGTATGAAGTCTTATTAAGGTTAAAGTCTCTGCAGGCTGAAGTTCACTTTTTGAGGAAGGAACCCAGTTAACAGTAAAATCAGGTAATGCCCAATAATATTGTCACAGCTAGTTAATTAAAATAAATTTGTAGTCAGAAAGTCTTCAGTGTACCCAACAATACTAGTTTTCTTTTTTATTGGTATGTTGATACGCAGTTTTCTCAGTAATAATATACTTTATTTAGGGAAAAACTAACCTTTGTCTCTTGCACTAACAAACATTCAATACTCTTCTGACTGGTTTCTGATTCTGTTGGTTCTCGTGTATTCCTATGAGAATTTTTGTGGATCATATGTTAAAAGTATTTTAAGGCTCCATAAACCTTGCTTCAAATACACTTGCTGTGCATCCTCGGAGGGAGGAGGAGCCGTTCTCTCACGGGTCCCCCGTCCTGCCTGTGTGCTGTGACTCTGTCGGCCGAGCTTGCACTGCTCCAGGTAGAAACAGAGGGGGAAATCAGTAGGTCTCACCTTGTCTTACCTGTTGCAAAGTGAGAAATGAGGCATGTTAAAATCAGGTGCAAACACAGAACCCAGTGAAGTTTGCTTGTTTGTAATTTCTCAGCTGCTGGCCCAGGGAGTGTGGTGTTCTCAAACCCGGCTGAAGGGAGATGCTGGCCCCATGCCTGCCAAATTCCTGCAAAGTTATTTGGATGTGTTGGGGTGAAGAAAGAGGTTTGGTTGTGTGGGGTTTTTTTCCCTCCGCTGCAGAAAGCAGATTCCCTTGTACACAGGCGACCTTAACTGGGCTGGTGAGCCACAAGGACAGGCAATGGACGGTGCCATCCAAGCACTTAGCTCTCTTTGGAAGAGCTTCCCAAATCCCAGGCAAGGCCGGGCCTTCTGAGATGGTTGACATAATCAGGGTGTACATCTACAAAAGTGGGTTTGTACAACCTGGCTTCAAGCAATTACTTGGCCCCTCTGCTCTTTTTATTTATAATTTCAGTTCTCTTGAGCATTATTGATCAAGGAAATGGTGTGTCTACAAAGTTCAGATTTAGTAAACTGGTCATGATAAACAATTAATTACTAAAAAGAGCATGAAAGAACAAATATTTTTATGTTAGGTTTGTATGTCAGATTTAAATGTAACAGCTGTGTAATATATTGTTCTCAGACTCTGGAATGAGGCTTTGGAACTGACATCACTTGCTCTGAGTATTCCCTGGATTAAAAATTCTCGGCGTTTGGATTCTGTCATGAAATGGTTGGCATCCCAACAGTCATGACAAGTGTATTAGTTGGCAAGGAATTAAAAATGGTGGTGCCTCTGAAGTTTAGCAGGAGGTTTCCTGCCTGGGGATGGCAGACAGTTGTAGCTGTTGCTAATGCCATTTCCTTGTCTGTGCTGCAGCTCATTTCTGAAACAAAGCAAGCTTGGGCACATGTTCCACTTTGTAATAGGAACTGCTACATTTGGTTTTCCTTGAGTGTTTTCAGACACTGGAGTTTTCATGTGCCCACTTCTCTTTTTTTTTCTTGTTGTTTTGTTAATAAATTAAATCTGACTACAGGATCTCTCTGCCTCTAAACCGCAGTAAGGGCTGCTTTAAAAAGCAGGAGCCTCCTAAAATTTTTACCCTCAAGAGGAAATAACTGATTTTTTTGTTTGTCTTTGATCCAGTCTCATCAATGCAATTTTCCTTCTTCAAATAATTGAGCCTGCAGTTCATTATAGTGCAAGACCGGAACCCTTCTATTACCTTATTTTTAGCAACAACTACGTTGAGCCTTAAAATTGCATTTGTAAAAAGAAAGGCCAGCACCATTCCCAAAGCTTTGCTCTTAAAACTTGCTCTCGCTGATGCTGCTGAGAGGGGACTGGCTGGATGTGAGTGTCCTTTGCTGGAGTGGCTCCATGGTTTCTCTGCGGCCACGTGGAGAAGCGGTACCCTCGCAGGGCGATTTACATCCCGCCACCTTTGTTTGCAGTACTTTCACTAAAGGCTTTCAAGGAGTGTGCAGTCCTTGGAAGTGAGCCCTGCTGTGCTGGTGCCGTGGCTGAGGTGCTGTGCCAGCCCGGGGCTGTCCGTGTGCCCTCGGAAGGGCTGCCTGTGCCGTGGATCTTGGTGCGCGGCTGGTCGGGCAGGTGCGCCCGTGGAGGGCACTCCGTGGAGCTCCTCAGCCTCACCATGAGGAGCTCTGCGGGCTCTGCCCCGCCAGGTTTAGCATCTTCCCAGAGCACAGCCTCGGACTGTTTTTCGTGGCTCATGTACTTCATTAAAACATAATTTCCCTACAGCTTATGGAACTTAGAGGCTCTTGGAGGCATGAATTAATGGAGAGACAGGTTCTGTCTGCTGCAGAGTCACAGGAGCTGTGCCTCAGAGAAGGGAAATCATTCTGCCAGGTGATTTGTTAGGTTCAAGCATTGCTTCCAGAATTTTTGAAGCAGGAGTGTTTATCTGCAGTTTGGAACTGACTGACACCATCACTTCTTAGGAAAAGTGCCATAAAAGAATGTGGTAGTTTTCCTAAACACAGCAGTTGGAGGTCTAGGGAGAGAAATGCAGTGCTGAGGCAGGAGGGAGGTGAGGCAGAATACTGCACGAGATTTGGAGTGTCTGCCAAACTTGAGAGCAATCCCCTGTCACAGAGGCTGTGGCAACCAACTGGAACTTGGAAAGAGGAGCACAGCTGGACCGTTTGAAACCCTGGATATATTTTACTGTCATTGTCCCTGACCGAAATGTCCACATGTTATAGGTAGTAAAGCTCTCCAAATAGACATATTAAAGTTCACTGCAAAAACATGGAGCCTCCATGTTATTTACCTAACATACCATGCATAGAAGCATGGTTAGTTTGAAGTAGGCTAAGAGACCCACAGACAGAAAAAAAGTAAAATCTGTTTAACAGTGCTGAGAAATGGGCAGAGTAAACCCCTGCAAGGAGCCAGACCCCTCAGAACACAAAACTGCTCAGCCAGGAAGATTTCAGGCACACGTGGAAGAGCTGTGCCTGTTAGGAACCTGACAAAGGGAATAAAAATGACAACATGAAGGTACAGCTTTTTTGTTTTCACAGGACAAAATGCAAGAGTGAAATAAAATTGCCAGGAATAAATATGGAAAACCTGAAAGAGCTGGGGAAAATTAAGGAGAATGTACAGGAGGTAGCTGAGGGATGCTTTTCTCTAAATCCCAAAAGCAAGAAGCATTGTGTTGCAGAAAGTTCTGGCATGCACATGTACATTAGAGACATAAAAGATCTCCTAATTAGAGACAGGATCATTTGTGGAACATGTGATTCCAGTTTATAGGAAGAATTGCTGAGAAAAAGGCATCCAAGCCTAAAGGAATGAATCAAAGAACAAGAGCAGCTGAACTGTCCAGGGAAAGGAGCAAAACGATGGCCACTCTTGCAGGACACAGGGTGCACTTGAAATGAGCCCCGGAGACCGGGAAGAGATGGGCTCGGCGTGATGAGCCTTAGAGCAGGGCACAGAAGGGGGGTCAGGCCCTGGGCTGCTGGGTCAGAGCCGCAGGGGTCCCGCTCAGCGGCAGCGCTGTGCTGTGTGCGTGGCGTGGCCGGGTGAGTCCCGCTCAGCGGCAGCGCTGTGCTGTGTGCGTGGCGTGGCCGGGTGAGTCCCGCTCAGCGGCAGCGCTGTGCTGTGTGCGTGGCGTGGCCGGCGCCCCGCAGGCTCTGCCCGCCCCGGCAGGGAGAGGGGAGGCAGGAGGAACCCCTGGCAGGTGTGGCGGTGCAGCAGCAAGCTGGAAACCAGTTCTGGCGCTGCACACCGGGAGGCAACAGGCTGCTGTGGAGCTCAGCATGTGGCACGGCATACGGGATCGGGCTGCCAGCCCACAGGGGTCCCTGGGTGAGCAACCTCTGCGCAGTGCCCACGTGTCGGAGTGAGAACCAGCATTGACAAAGGAGAGTTGGGGTGACCCGACTGCGGTTCCGAGAGAGGAGAAGCAGGAAGATGATGTTAGAAAGAGGCCCCAGGAATTAATCTGTCTGAGCATGACCTGAATGTTACCCTGTTTCTGCTTTTTTGTTGGGGTGGGGGTTTTTTGGGTGGGTTTTTTCTTTGGTGGTGTTTTTTGTTTTTGTTTTTTTTTTTTTTTTCTGTGCCATTCTCTAAAGAAAGGGCAATTATATTTCAGAAGAATAGGGGCCTCTCATGTTGTTACTCATCATGTGGCACATGAAACACCAACACTAGCTCTGAAACTGTGAGTTAACCTTGTCCTTTCATCACGTAGGGTTATCTCATCAATAGGCTGGTGACTGCTCAAAGCTTCCTGAAAATGGTTGGGCCCCAGACAACTAAACTTTCATACATCAGTACAAAAGCAGCAAAGAAGATGAGAAGGAAATCTTAATTGTCCCGAGGGATGCAGCATAGTGGTTTGGGTAGTCCTGCTTAGAAAGTCACTTGTGGCTTTTATAATGAGGAACTTAAGGTTTGAATTTTCAGACTTATTAGCTGTATATTTGTTTGTTTTTTATTAACTTAATATACTATGTGCCACATTTTCCTTGGGGTATTGAGTCAAGTGATGGATTCATCCAGTTTAGCTCTAAATGCATGGGCTTTCTTTTTCATAAAACTTTGAAGAGATTTTGGTCTTGAATTTCCAGAATGATTTTATTTTATGCCTGTATATTTTGGTACAGCAGCTAATGTTTTCTCTCCTATTTCCTTTCCGAGAACATGTGCTTCTGGCTAATGTAGAGAGGGAATGTAGAGTTTGTCTGTTCTCTTTCTTGACCCGTGAGAATTAGAGTTGTCTTCTTATATGAGCAGACACAGTTAAACCACTTGAGTCTACAAAAGAGTCACTGGAAGTTTCCAATCCCCGAGCTCTCTGCTTCAATGGAAAGAAAAACAGGTTTTAAAAAGTCTGAGAAAGATATGGCAGTATACTTCATCTTGCTGCTAAAAACCTCAACTGTTAAAAGTGATTAAATATAATTGCATCAGTAAAAGTGGTGTAAAAAAGCCCCTGACTTTCATTAGAACTATCTTTAGGAAACCCTGATTCCTCGACTTAAACAGTTACATGTAACATTGATGTTTTATTTTGGGAGTGCTTTGAAGGTTTCTTAAGCCCAGGCTTATATGGAAAGAAGAAATAAAACCCAACAGAACTAACACACAGATCTGAAGTATTTTTCTAGGTTTCATTATATATCCCCAGTGCATGTGATTTATTCAAAAAGAAAATTGGTCATAAACCTGAAAAGTTAATGGATAAATATTCAACCACCCTAAAGAACTGACCAAATAATAAAACTATTTGGAAGAAAAAACACCAAACTAACAAACCACCACCTATGTACTGGATAAAATTGTTATAGGATGGAAGCGCTCCCAGCAATTTCAATTAAAGTTGTTGAATTAATTTTTTACACTCTTTAATTTGGAATTTAATCTGTTCATTATTCTGAGCTGAAAAACAAAGTTGATAAACTTTTTCTCTTGTTTTCATATGTTTAGAGTCTGAGCTGTGTCACATCCTAACACTGCAAAATCTTTATAGAGAATTTAAAATTTCTTCAAGTTATGTGGTCTAAAAAAGCTCTTCTAGACAGTAAGATGTTAATAAATGCAGCAGTTTTGGTTTAATGCAGAACACCACATGCTGTTTTGTGTCCTTGGAGCTGAACTGGATATTTGCACCTTTGCGTTTGTTTTGTAGATGATGAGAAATTATGTAAACTGAAAGAGGACTGTAAAACCTCCATCAGTGAAATACTGGAAATTACAAAATAATCTGGTTCTTACATAGCTTTGGTACTGCCAATGTTAAATTTTACTGCACTTATTTATTGTAAAAGCTTCAGTTACTGCAAAGACAAAAGTATAATAGTGAGCCTTGTTTGCTTAGAGAAATCACATATTCCCAGTGTGCTCCAGAGGAATAATCACGCATTTTTTTGTGGGCATTCAAAAGAAGTGACAATTCTGAAGCAGAGAATGCTATTGGTAATGTTTCCACTGAGAAACACAGTAAAAATGTATTTATCTGTTCCTCTACACAAAATTTAAGCAAAGTTTAAGTCCAGATTGTGAGGTGGCCTGTAGTGAGATGCTGAACTGAACTTAACTGTGATGTGTCTTCTCCATGTAGAGGTACTTTCTCTGGAGATGTTAAAACCATGAAAACGTTTAGGGCATTTAATGAAATATTCAAAACGTGAAGTGCATAGACACAAGGTAGACATTCACTATACAAAAAAGAAATAGTATGGATGATGAAAAATTAGTCCCTTCTGGATTCATTATTTCTATTCTGTTTAACTATTTGACTCTTATTTTGAGAATCCCAATGTGGAAAAGTGTTTTTACAATCTGTTTGGCATTTTTGGCCCTCATGCAATTTTGATTCATGAGTTGAAATCCTGTTTCCATGGAAATCAGCTGAACTGTTGATCAGCTTTGAGTTTCTCCCACAAGTTGAGGCAGTGGAGGGACATCATCCGGGCTGATTCTGTCCATGATGTTGGTCAGAGTATTTTCCCCTTTATTCCATAGGAATAGGAGCTGTGTTTCAGTAATGACTGAAGTCAAGATTCCCAAATGTCACTGCAACAAGTTCTCTTACGTCAAGGGCAGTGAGGGTATTGGACAGACCCTGTTGGAGCTGTTTGATGTGTTTGAGCACATCACTCACATAAATCCCACGGACCTGTCTGGACACAGACCGCCCTGGTTCCCTTATGGACAATGAGCAGGAGGAAAAGCAGGGGGGCCAAGAGGTGTCCAAGGCAATGTGATTTCCCCCCCGATTTCCAGAGGAGAACAGGCAGGTCAGCAGCTGTGAGATCTGCAGAGAGCAGGAGGGTGCCTGCAGTGTGTTGTGATGCCCAGCGTGATAATCCCGTGGCTGAGCACGCTGCAGTCCCTCCGAGAGGGGCATCGCAGGCGCCCCGCAGGGCGCCGGGGCAGAGGGCTGGACTCCCTCCTTGCCTGGCCTTTGGGGAGCTGTTCATGGCAGCGCTCCCTGTGGCTCTGGCCAGAAGTGGGAGGGTGGTTGGTGGGCAGCTCTTGGCCACTTGTCATCACCAGCTGCCCACAACTTCCTCAGCGGGAGCCAGAGCCCTGCCCCTGCCCCACACCATCACCACTAGCAGGGAGTGTGGCTCATCTCTGACTTTCAGAGCAGCTGAAAGAAGAATAAATACCGATTTTTAGCAAGTCCAAAAAGTTTATGAAGCTTATAATATAAGCTTGATATATGGCTTTGGAGGGGGGGTTTAGGTTAAACTTACTTTATTAGAACAGCAAGAAGTGAAACTCTTGAGTGCCAGCTCTGTGTTCCCTTGTCCCTGAGCCATAACTGGGAGAGGGCGATGCGGGAGGACTTGGCTGCTGGGGCACAGCAATGATGTGATGGTTTGCTGCCCCCTGAGTGTCTGCTCGGCGGGGAGGGTGGCAGTGAAAGCAGACCCTGCCCCGCACTGCAAATGCCAGCGGCTGGACTTCAGCAATATTCACATTCTCAGTGTATTTCTGGCTTTCCTGATCTTTGATCCTGCCATTGAATCTGCAGGGGTGCAAAAATCCACCCACACAGATCCGATGTCAAAATCCTGGCCTTAATTACTTATGGTTTGGTTTGGACAAATTACTGTTCTTTGGGCAATAACCACAGTTATGACCAGAAATACAGAACATTCTAAAACATGCATTTGTACATTTTGTATGAATTTATTTTTTTTTAAGAGTGTACCTGTATTAATGAGTTTTTTAGGCTTAAGTGAAATTCTGATTTCTCAATCTTGCCCTGTGCTGCTTTTTACCTGGCCAGACTGGCCTGGCTCTATTGCAATTAATTCTCAGAAAAAAAAACAGCTTATAATATTTATTACCTGAAATCCAGCCTAGAACTAAAAGAATATCCAACTTTATACAATTTGCACTAAGATCCTAAGGGTTTGTTAAACTGCAGAGGGACTGTGCTGGTTTCCTACCCAAAAGAGACACCCCCTTTTTTGAACGTTTCTGGACTCTATTCATGAGACTAATCCATCCCAATGTGGATCATTTTCATCTGCAAATGAATAAAGGTTGAATATCTTCTGAGAAAACACACAAACTTTTTAACAAAGGACAGTAAATTTCATGAAAAAAAATAAAAGCAAAATTTTACAATTAAATCAGACATGCCTCTGCCACTACAGAGCTTGCCAACATCAGCCAGCACTACTCTTTCATTAGACTGTCACATTTTGTGACTTATGTATTTCCTATTTTGGGCGCCTTCTTTTAACCTGTTTGGTGCTGTTTCCTAAATTTTTACTCATAAATTATTGCTCATATATTTGCTGTCCTAATGCTTAAAATAGATTCACAGCAGTTGTGTTGCTTGAAATTTTGATTTTTGTCTTCATTTTTTTCCCCTTAATAGAACTATGTGAAAAAAAAATACTTTCTTCAATAGTTCATAGGTTGGATATGACCTGCCTGATCATTTCACTTCTCACATGTCCTCAGTTGGAAGTGGACTGAAAATCAGCAGAAGCTTCCAGGTAATTCCTGTGCCTGCTCACAACTGTAAAATTGAGTTTTATTTGAAGTTAAAAATCTGTACCCCAGCTTTCAGTGAGGTACCAACCTGGTGCTCTAAAACATGTTCCTAATTACTTTCTTTTGATCTAATGGCAGAGTAGAACTAGTTCTGATTTCCAAGTTCATGTATGCTTTTGGCTCTGAGTTTTCAGTCCAGTGTGTTATGGATATAGATTGCAATCCCATTCTGTGTCCAAACCAGTTCCTAGAGTCACAGGAAATACTTGTTTTGCACATATTATTATTGAGGAAAACCAAATGGCAGTAAAAGTACTCCAGAATGGAAAGAAGTTTTCTAGTAAAAATCACATTTATGTGAGTGACCTGTCTGAAAATCATAGAACCTCACACAGCACGGTGTATCTGTCTCATCAGAAAGTTCACTTGCTTTTCAACGCAGAATATTTGCAGTTTTAAAATACTATACAGCATTAGCATTTTCCCAGGTTATTAAATAATGCGCAAGACCTTTTGTTGTCTGGTACAGTTAGTTTTTATTTCAGAGTCATGGTTGTGTTTGGTGCTTCCTTAAAACAAATGTTCTTAAGCTTTCAGAATTGCACATTCCAGAGCTTTGGTTCTCTGCAGGTTGTGTTGGAACTGATTGTGTTCTAAGCCTGAACGAAACCTCTTGAAGGGTTCCTCAGTCTTCTCCTGATGGAAAGCAATGATAACCTAAGTCAGAGGGCCCACTCAAGGCTTTTAATTATGAGAAACCAGTGAGGCAACAGGGAGGAATTTTATCCTTAATGTATATGTAAGGTATTTTTTTTCCCTGCAGAATTACTGGATTGTATTGTGGATTGTAGGAATATTATGATTTTTTTTTTTTTAAAGATTGTGAGCCAAGGTATTAAAATTACTACTAGTAATTTTGGAAATTACAGTGTTGGAGAACCAAACCTGAGACCTTGGTGATACCACTTCCAAAAGGTTCAAAGCTTTCAGCTCAGTGCAGGAGATCCACCTATAAGGTGTCTCAGGTAGGGATACAAAAGTCCAAACTTGTCACCTTTCAGCCTTTGACCTAATTCAATTTTTATAAGAAATTGCTATAAATATATACTTGCCAAGTAATACCAAGTGATATTCTGATAGTTTCTCACAGTAAAAAAATTGTCTGCACATATACATCTACATGGGAAACTTGGGGAATGTAATACAAACAAGAAGTGTTTCACCTTTCAAGCTACAACTGGATCGTGGCTTTTCAAAATTTGCTGATTTTTCTCTGTAGGTTAATTTTCCAGTGTCTTTTGTTGCTGTCTTTCAAGTTCTATCAGCTTCCAGCTAGAAAACTAATGATAAAGCATCAGAATTGCCCCCTTTTAGAAGAAGAAATGCAGGGTAGGCATCTGTAATGGTCCTGTAATGACACCAAATTTGCATGTATGGTTAGGTTTTTTTGCCTAAATCCTCATTCATTGGCATGTAGACAGTTTCTCCTGTGCTTTATCTTCATAGGATGTTTAGCAGCACCGTTCTGTATCATTAGGTGTCCACCACCAGCATTTTAAAGGCTTCTCCACACAGCCATAACATGTCACCTTCCTCACTGACTCTACGGTCCAGCAGCACACCTCCACTAACAGGGCAGTGGCACATCTCCTGGCTGTCTGACTGCAGAGCAGTGAGGCTGGGGGGGATCAGGGAAACGTGAGGTCGTGTCCTGCTGCTGCGCCTTCCTGTTTGAAAAGAGTGGCTTGTAAATGTTTATCTCACCTGGAAGTGAGCCTGTGGTCTGCGTTTGTGCTGCCCGATTCCCCCTCGAGAAGCTCTGCGGAGAAACAGCTGCGTGTCCCTGCACATCCTCCTCTCCCTGTTAAGCACTTCCATCTCCCGCTGCAGTTCTTGGCCGGGTTCCCCCTGCCCACATCTGGGTTCCTGGTTGAGAGCTGCAGTGCTGGGTTTATGGTGGGCTACATTACTTTGTGCAGAGAAGGGCCGGAGCAAGGAAGCAGTCCCGTGCAGTAGGACTGACAGTCCCTGTTCAGCACCATGCAGGGTAGAGTTTCTTTCTGTTCTGCCAAAATGTATTGCAGCGTGAAATGTCTTGATGCTGGTTGGGGCTACTTCTGTAGAGAGCAGACCAAAGTATACAATATACTGGCTTCCATTTTGCTGGTTTTGGACAGTCAGGGCTGCTTTCCATTCCCTATAATGTTCCAATATAACTGAGTCACGTGTGCTTGGTAATGGAGGCTTCTGTAAAATGGAAAAGAGCAAAGTATTATTTGTGCAGTATAATATTTTGATTTGCTAATGAGCTGTAAGGTGGGTGCTATCATGAGGAAAGGTTCCTAAAACATGCATCAGCTTACTCCATCTCCAAATCATTGCAGATAACACAGTGTTTAGTTTCTAATTAGACCTGTGTTGTGCTAATTCTTGTGAGCAGTGTAGGTGATTGCTGGAGCCTGCTGCATCCAGCCTCTCTGAGAGACTGATTTGCAGGATGAGCACATGCTGATTGGTGTGGCCTTGCTCCGAGGGGGAACGAAGAAATAAAGGCACAGTCTTCAATTAGACTAATCATATTCTAGTCCTTAAAGGATTAGGAGAGAAAAATTTGACTGAAAATAAAAACCCAATGTGTAACAGTTCACAAATAATTTACTTTGGATAGTCTTTTGCACTGTTTCATAGGAGAGGATGGACATTATTCTTTTTCCATGCCTCAGTCCCCTATATTTAAAATACAGATGGTTCCTCCTAAGTGCTGGTTTCTGTGTGAGTAATAAGTGTAACCTTCAAGGCAGAATCTTGTGAACTGTTCTTGATGGAACATGCAGAGCAGCATAGGCATTTTATGTAGCTAAAATTGTTCCTGGATAACTTTTGCTGGCACGTTTTCTTTGTGGCCTGCTCAGGTCAGTGTGTTTGGTGGTGCAGTTCCACTGTGGCATTAAAAATAACAATACAGATTTGATATGGACAGTTTCTTTGAACTAGACTGGGTTAGTGTAAGGAACATCTCCTGACTTAAACTCTCCAGTCGGGTCTGAACCCCTTCAGTCAGATTGTAAATGTTAGCTTTGGCTTTTTCGAATCATCATCACTGCATTCAGCACTAACAAGGGCTGTGCCTGTGACTCTTGGATGTTATTCATGTAGCATTTGATTTTTTCACAGCCTTTAAAGACTTACCTCGTTTCAGCCATTGGAAGTCCCTTGTGAGGCTGAGCTGTTCCTCTGCTTACGGGGCTAGGGCCCCTTGTACGTGTGTTAAAGGAAAGGGGCTGGCTAAGGAGTGGTGTTTTCTCAGGATGATCAAGCTGTGACTTGCTGCCAGTCCCATCTGCCCTCTCCATATGCAGTGTTAGAGGTCCTTCCTGGAACAAGCTCCTCGGGGATTTACCTGCATGAGGTTGCTGGTACGGGGTCACTGGAAAGGCAGATGGGACACAGGATGGCACACTTGGGCGAGATGCATTTGGCAGAGAACAGATCTACGGAGTAGCATAGTCACTGGATGGGCCAGAATTTCTATCTAGATGGTATTCCTTGTGGATCTCATCCCCAGTCTGGTACAAACAGCAGCAGTACCATGCAGCTCTTGGATTTTCAGAATTACCAGGTGGGTGCACACGCTGCAAAGGGTGTGTTTGTGCAAATCATGATATTTGCTTCTGTCTGTGTGCTTCAGCCTGCCACTAATACTTTTTTGCAGACTATGTAAATCAAGGTTGTGTTTTGCTTTGCCAGTAGATGTTGGAGTGACTTATGTCAGACTTGAAAGCCTCAACAGTATCCCAGGTGACAAAACTTAATCGTGAAGTAAGAATGATAAATTTGTGTTCTGCATGAGAAAGGATGAGGTAGGGTAACCCAAACTTACTTTTACTTTCCCTCTGATCCTGTTGCTATTTTGTATGTCAGAAACTGCAAAAAGAAGGCCCTGGACCTTGTGATGAGAGCATTAGGAAATTTGAAGAAAAAAAAAATCATGTAGTATAACCACTCACTTGACCCAGCTATGGGAAATATGTTTGAACTATATGAAATTGCAAAGTGCTCACAGTTTGTAAAACTGAGTAAAGGTGTGCTTGCTACAGATCCATGTTGCAGATTAGGTCATTTGCTCATATTTCAGTTACAGAGTTTTTTTCCAGTTTCTCTTCTGCCACTGCTCTGTTAAAGTAGTTTGTAGTGGGTTTACCCTGGCTGGATTCCAGGGACTCACTAAATCCTTCTGCAACTGGGCAGAAGAGAGAGAGGAGATAAGGACTGGGAGAGGGTTCATCTACTTACTGTCTTTACAGGCAAAACCAGACTCAAAGTGAGAGAATACCTAAAATTTATTACTAACAGGATAAAAGCTAAGCTAAATAGTGAGAAATAAAATTAAAACACACACCACACACACACACTTTCCCCCCACTTTCCCTTCTTCTGTCCATGGAGGTTGCAGTTGGTTGCAGTTGCTGCTGCTTGTGATGTGAGTTCCCCAGCCCTCGGGGTCACTCCTCCATGGGGTGCAGTAAAGGTTGAGTCCCTGCACCCCAATGGGCCTCCATGGGTTGCAGAGGGACATTCTGCTTTGCCATGGTCTGCAGGGGACCACAGCTGAGTCCATCCCCTGCTCTGTGGGGTCCCTCCCATGGGAGACAGTCTTTAATAGACTCCTCCAATGTGAGTCCATCCCCTGGGCAGCAGCTCTTCCACATCTGCTGACCCGAGGGTCACTCCTCCATAGTGGTCAGTCCTTCACGGACAAGATGTACCCATGTGGGCCCCCCCATAGGGCCACAGCTCTGACTTGGGTAAAACCTGCTCCAGTGTGGGTCTGCCTCTCCAACAGAGCCACAGGTCTCCTGCTCCAGTGTGGGTCTGTCTCTCCATGGGGCCACAGGTCTCCTGCTCCAGTGTGGGTCTGCCTCTCCTGCTCCAGTGTGGGTCTGCCTCTCCATGGGGCCACAGGTCTCCTGCTCCAGTGTGGGTCTGTCTCTCCATGGGGCCACAGGTCTCCTGCTCCAGTGTGGGTCTGCCTCTCCATGGGGCCTCTCCTGCTCCAGTGTGGGTCTGCCTCTCCATGGGGCCTCTCCTGCTCCAGTGTGGGTCTGCCTCTCCATGGGGCCTCTCCTGCTCCAGTGTGGGTCTGCCTCTCCATGAGGCCACAGGTCTCCTGCAGGATTCTGCTCCATCCTGAGCCTCCCACGGGTCCACAGGTCTCCTTTCAAGCATCCCCAGCTCCAGCACGGGCTCCTCCATGGGCTGCAGGGGGGTCTCTGTGCCTCAATGGTCCTCCATGGGCTGCAGAGGCTTTAGCTCTGAGTCCTTCCCCTGCTCCATGAGGTGCCTCCTCCCCCTGCTCTGCAGCCACCTTGATGTCTGCCTTGTTATCCCATGTTCTTACTCCCTGGAATTTCTTCTGTGCAACATTTCATGCCATAGCATTTGCACAATTCAGAGAGAAACTGCTTTGGTTTTGGAGGAATAGTCTTGTAAACCTGTTACTGAGGCCCTCACACATCATCCAGAAGTGTGTGTCTGCATTCAGACCCGTTCCTGTTCTGTTGGGGTGTGTGTTAGAGCACAGGGAAGGAGGGACCACCTTGTCTGGGGTGCTGCCTTCAGTTTGGAAGGTGAAGTGTCCAGGTACTGTTGGAATGTGTAGTGATCACCAGTAAATCTGAAAGTGTAAATATTTGTGTCAGTGAGCTAAAGCATCCTAAGTAAGTCTTGTGCAAAGCAGAGATTGAAATGGAAGAACTCCAAGGAAGACATCTCTCTCTTTAAAGTGAGTTTTCCTTTGGGTTTCCCTGTCCCAAGGCAGCAGGAATTTGTCTGCCCCTGTTCTCTGTGCACCTGCTGCTCCCTGTGCCTGTGCCACCCTGACAAGAGGCACCCACCAGCGAACCTGTGGCATCACTGTGGCTTGTGTGAGGGGAAGTGTGTGCAGAAATGTACCTTCCAGATACCCACATTAGCAGCATGGCAGGAAAAAGGAATGTCTCGCGTTCTCTCCACGTGAGTTCAGCCTTAAAATTCTCCAGAACAATGAGGCTTCTCTGCAGCTGAGGAGCTCTGGGGCCTTGTCAGACGTTCTTGCACTTCTCAGCTTATTCTTCTTGCACCTTGATAGAGATAAGACAAATTATCGGATCCTCAGCTTTAGACTCCCCGCAGTTACTCAGTCCACAGAGTTCACTTTATCATTTTCCAGTCTAGCCTTACAGTTTACTTTAGGGAGATTATATGCTTGCTGCTACGGGCAGAATTTGGCTACCAGGACAGGACATGGTTTTGAACTCCATAGGATGTTACTGATGTGTAAGTCATCCTATATCTTCCAAGTAGTGGCCACTCCATCACTGTTCACAATATGCCTTGCCTTAAGATTGGAAAATAATTAGTGATTTGGGGTGATCGGCTTCAGTTTTTAAAATGTCAGGCTTGCATGAATATTCATAAGAGACCCAAGCTCAGCACTATTTAATTAAAGAGTACTTTTATGGAAAGTACTTTACATACACAGATGCATTTTAGAACCTGTTTGAAATGAATGTGAAGAGCCTGGTGTTCGTAGAAAGGCAGAAGTTACCACCCTGAGGCATTTGAACCTGGACCCGCTTGAATCTGGGGACACGTGTGTTGGTCTCCTGCTGCTGGAACTGGATTTCCTCATTCAGTGTGTGGAGGAGCAATACCGAAGAAGAACTGGAGTACACTTGGGACATTCTGTAATGTTTCCATTCTCAAGCAAATCGGTGAAGTTGGAATATTTGTGCACTTATGTTGGTGTATCTTCATGTAACGTCAAGGAATGGATTCTTCCACAAAGATGGAAAACACATTTTCTTACTTGTCTGGGGAAAAAATAATTCTCTGTTGTTTATTTACTCAGTGAAAGCACATGCCAGTTTCTGTGGCAGCTGGTTTGGCCTTGGTGAACTACAAATGGTTTGTTCCCAGTTCCTGAGTGAGTAAGAGAGGAAAAGTTCAGGTTGGAGTGTAGCTCTCCTATGAGGTACCCACTCTGGGGAGTTGGTCAAGCTTGTGAGGTATCTGTATATACTAATGAAGATGTACTTGAGCTAATGTGCTCTTCTGGTTCAGCTGAGGGACGGGAGGAGGAGAGGGGTTGACAAAGAAGCCACTAAATCCAGCAACGCTTTAAGCACTGCCAATAGTCTTGAGGGCAACTCAGTCCAGAAAGTTCAAAAACACTGCTTAAAGGAACGGGAAAATATTTTTCCATAGTGTCCTATGAAATGACATGGTTTGTTTGCTCTTGCTTGTTCATCTGCTCTGCACAGTGTGCCACATTTATCAGTAAAACAGACAGTAGGGGGTAACGTAAATGTTTATTTCATGATGTTTGGACTTTTGCTGGGTTTATTCTGCATTTTCTGACTAAATTCACACTCAGGTTTTTCTTTTCTGCTCCTTACAGCACATCTGTCTCAGGCTGCTCCTAAAAGATGAAGCAGTAATCTGGCCAAATGAACATAAAACACACAAGGAGGAGCCATTGGAGACTAATCTGCAAGGTGTTCAGGTATCTGCCCTTTCATATCCTACACCAATAATTGGTGCACACACGTGGTGTGCCCTGGAGCTCCTGCACTGCAGGATGATCTTAACTCACACAAAGCAGTGAGAAAATAATGTAAATAAATGAAAAGTCACATGCAGGATTCGAGTTGTTAGTCAGAATGCCCCCTGCAACTTAAAGAGAGGGAGCAGGGTTTGAAAAGGTACGGTGTCAGAGTTGCAGCCCCCAGTTCAACACGTGTTGATGCTGCTGAGTGTTCCATCACATCTGCTGCTCCCCGGAGCACTGACGGCCATCTAGGAAGTGGTGGGGAAAGAGGTTTCCTCTCTGACATGCACTGGAGCAAAGGGAATGGTCTCTCCCCTGCCGATGGGCTCAAGTCCTACAAAACTCTGTCACCTGAGGACTAGGCCCACGGTGAGGGCGTTTTTGTTCCCAGAGATGCCAGGAGGTCTCGTGTACCACTTGCCAGGCCTCAAGGATTTTAGTGAGCTGTAATTTATGTCCTGCATACAGCTGAGAGAAAACCAGTTGTTTACAGTTCCTCCCAGTGCCGAAATGAGACTTTCTGGTGGGGCAGCAAGAACAATCTAGACAATAGGAAAATAGCCTTTTGTTTTATGGGTGCTTACAGGAAAACGCAGCAAGGCCTGCTGAGTCTGTGTATCTGTGGAGGAAGGAGAACACTCGTGTGATCCCCTTTGTACACTCGTTGTGAGCGGGTGCTGGCAGACGTGCCGTGGGTGTGCAGTGACAGCTGAAGAGCAGCAAGTGCTGACATCCATGCCCGTGTGGTGCTCAGAGTGTGGCGCTGGGCTGTGCACAGCTCGGCCCCTTTGCAGCTGGGTAACGGGGGAAGCAGATGGGCTGCCAGTGGCCATGAAGGTAAGGGCTGTGCTTGTCGGGTGCCTTTCACTGGTACAGCCTCGGTAATCTTGTTGTCCCAGTGCAATGGTTAAGCTGGTACAAAGAACATTGCAGGCTGTTGTTCATCAGTAAGTATTTTAAACAAACCCACAAAAGCAGAGGTACCTCCTAAGGGTGTGTATATATATAAGGGTATATACATATATTTAATGTAGAAGGGTATATATTTAATGGTTGTGTCACTGACATCGAAATCACTCTCCTTAAATGTTATACTGTATGTGACTGGCTGAAAAGCGAGTATGAGTAAACAGCAAAGTCACTCTGAATATTATTTTAATTCCTGAACTACACAGTGTATCGGCTTCCAGATATTTATTCAAGTTGGTATTTTATTATGTGTGCATTCCCATGGTTTTGGCAGTGTTCATAGACAGTGTTGATGTACTCTTTCAGATTCTGCTACCAAACTGCTCTTGTGACTTCATGTGACTTCATCTGAGTGAACCTCAGATAAGTCATATGCAAAATTGGTATTAAATCCTAGAGCACCAGATTTTGCTGCTCATAATGCAGATGTAACACATGGGACCAGCAAATTATGGTGTAGCATTATTAGTACATTTCATTTCAGTGCTTTGTCTTCTCTGGCTTTCTTTTGTTGANTTTTTTTCCAACATTGGATCTAAGGTGCTGTCACAGGGGCATCCCAAAAAGTAAAGTCAGTGGTGAAAACTCTTGTTTTCTCCCAAGTGTTTTGAATCATGAGTCAGATTATTGGCCTTTAAAACCATCCTCAGTCTCACTTGGGAGCTACAGTATTCTTTGTAAGAACAGAAAACTGCTGCCAGAATCACCTAATGTAGATTTAGGAAAGGGTTCTGTTTAACTTTGAAGAGCAATACTATTTTCCTGTAAAAAGATTAATTGTATGTAAAGCATTTACACTTTCAAACCTTTTGAAAATAAGTACTCTCCAGATTAAGAAGTGGTTTACTACTCAGTTATGCAGTTTCTTCAGCAGAGTTAACACTCAAGGAGAGAAGAGCCTTACATGAATTTTATTAACAATAGATAGGAGGAATAGTGCCTGAGAATGTTTTATAACTTGCAGTTATGGACTAACTCTGTACCCAAAGGTGGTGGTCAAACCAAGCAAGCCAGTAGTTTAATACAAGTTACTGACCTTACTGTTCTAAAAGCTCATCATTATGGGGAAGATAGGCTTAATTTTGAATTTCATGTTGTGATCATTCCTTAAAATAAGAAAACTCTAAAAGTCAGATTTTCCTCTTAGAAATTTCAGACTATATATGGTTTGAGTAACTATGAGTAACAAGCTATTTTAGAAAGGAAGATTTTTTTTTTTTTCCTCCTTTGGGGAAAAAATTACACTTAATGCTTGTTGGAAACCTTTCATGTTTCTAACACTACCCTGATACCCTATTTTCTAAATAAATAACAAGTGTAGTATAACAAAGCTGCTTGCAAGTGTTGCTGCATTTGAGATGCAGATTTTCATTCGGTTTGTTTTTCACTAGAGGAGTACTTCCATTTCAAAGATTTTGTTTAATTTTGGGACTTGAAAAACTTAAAATTGCCGTATTATCACAATCAATATTTTAGAAGATGATGGCGTTTTAAAAGGAACTTTTCCTGATTGGAAAAATCTGCAGAACTGGTTCTTCTCATTCCAAAACACTCTGCATTGAGCATAGGAAGAATTAATATCAAAATTAATATCAAAAACCTACTAGAGAATGTGATGTTTTCTGGGTTTGGTAACCAAGGCAGTGGTTCCAGAAAGTGCAGGAGTGTCAGTTCCTTGATTTGAATGTTGATTCTGTGTCGGGTGGTTACTGGGATGTCTGGTCAAGTTGATGGTGAAGTTTGGATGCCTTTGTATCAAAACTACAGCTATGCACCTGTTACACAGCCCAGGCATGAGCAGTTCCTGAGGCAGAATGAGCACTGGTGGTTATTTGAGAGTCAGCTGTGAAATCTAAATGCAGTGAAGACATTGAGAAGGAATTAAAAAAAATAATGACAGGCTTCATTTTGCAAGTTCCTGAACTTGTGGTCTGTAAGTTTAGTTTCCTTAATAATGTGCAAAAATATGAATTGGGTTCTTCTTTCCCCCCCCCCCCTGGAGACAGGGCATTCATGGGACCTAAGTAGCATATATTGAACAGTAAGGTGGGGAGAGAAGAGGGTTTCAGATGTGAATTAAGTCTGAGTTATAGTGACTCATAACTGACAACAAAACACCCAAGAAGAGACATGAGACAAAATGAGACAAGCCATGAAAGAAGGGACAGATTTATGAGTTATCGGCCTACAGATGGAATGAGAAGATATAAGAGTAGAGAATGAGATCATCACTCAGAGCTGTGCTAGGGGGGAAAGGAGGAGGTTCACAAGATTGGATCTTAGTAGCCTCTTGTAGATAGTGGGAGGATTGATTTAAGCCACAGGAAAAGCAGAATTAAAAATTATATAAAGATGGGTTCAATCCCAAGCCTCAGAAATGCCTAATTTTTCTCCCCCTGCACTTCAAAAAAACCAAGAAACAACAGTTAAGATGACCCTGAACGTCCAACAGTGCGTGGAGACCTTGTTCCATGATGGTAATCTCACCTAGCTAAAATCACATCAGCGTGCTTTCTATTTTGTTAACACAAGGCAGTTTTCAGCAGTTTAAATAAATTGCTGCACTGCTTAGAATACAGACAGGAGGCAGAATTTTCACCTTCAATCTAAACAGTGCAGCAGTTTTCTTAAAATGTTGAAATTTGCCTTTCATCCCTGAAACTGAAAGCATGTTTCCACGTCACTGCATCCTTTGTGCTACACCGCAGCCAAGGCATTGCTTATGGATTATAAGTGGTGGAATTGATTGCCAGATCTATTTGGATGAAATTTCAGTTGGCAGAGTTATAATCCCTTTCAAGATTCAGTATCTTAAAATTGCTATCAAAATGATTAAAATAAGCCCTTGGCTGCTCCCAGAGCATGACACGGCACGTGCAGGTGCAGGTCTGTGCAGTTTGTGTTCCCGCGGTGGCAGCCGCCCCTCCTGCTCTCCGTTTGTCCCTGTCCCCGTCCGCAGGGAGGGCAGGGGCTGCTCGGGGCAGGCAGGAGGCTGTGGGTCAGCGGGACCTGCACAGTCACTTGGCAGCCTCAGGAGGAAAACTTCTCTGGCCGAGTTTCTTCTTACGTCTGATTCGGGCAGGAACAGATAGGAATTGGGAAGAAGCTTGTGAGTGTTTCTGACAGATTCAATGATTTTTGCTCTGTGACTTAACTAAGAATATTAGAGGGTCATCTGTGTGGGTGGTCAGATTGAATTAAAAGTCATTAAACTTAGTAATCACTTGGAAGAACTTGAGGTGATCAGTGGAGCAGTTTTGATTTGGTTTGATGTCATTAACTTTTTATTTGAAATTTATTTTTGACTATAAAAGTGAACTGCATTGAGAACTCTCAAAACCTCTATTACTTTTAACTGTGTCTGGAGCTATTTAGTTTTGGGTGGAACTAAAAAA
>VWZG01005766.1:106636-118217 GCA_013396735.1 Grallaria varia | reverse complement strand
CTTTTGTATTTTGGGTGAAAATAAAAAAAAAAAAACCAAAAAAAAAAAAAACAAAAAAGGGTAATTTTTTCCCTTCAGGCGGTAAATGCTGGAAGCCCTTTGCGGGGTTTGAGCGAGGGGGGTGGGCGAGGCTCGATGTGGGATCCGTGCCCGCTGTGTTGGGGGCACACCGGGGGCTGCGGGGCCCCTGTCCCGTCAGCGCCCCCCGGCCCCTGGGCAGGAGCGCCCCCCGCTCCCCCGGGCAGGAGCGCCCCCCACGCCCCTGGCTGGCCCTTGTGTGCAGACGGGCCCGTTCCCCTCAGGCATGGGAAGATGCTGCCTGGGAACCGGACAGCTGGCTGCCAAACGATTACTGAGGTGGTATTTTTGCAATAGAGCTCACTTTTTTGGCGCTGGATTAGCGCGGCAGATGGGGCACGGATAATCCAGGACCAGGCCGCCACCTTGTGAATGAAGTAACGACTGACCTGAAAGGTCTGTTCTTCAAGAGAAATGAAGTCTTAGCAGCCTTACCAGTTGTAAGTGTGGGCACATTTGGTAACAGCAGGAAAACTCCTGAGGGGTTCCTGTTCATGAACCATTTAAGCATGTATTTATGTAACTCCCCTGTGCATTTCAGCCTGAATGTGTGCTGGGGTACTGAGTCCGGGTGTTACTCTGGAAGTAACTCTATTTCCAAAATTTAGTGCTGCTGGAACACTTAGGGTGGAGGGTTTTATTTGCTTCATAAGCACCATATGCTTTTGACTTTGCTGTTCGGTGTTGGGTATGGTTAGTTTTGTGTAGAGCACTGATTCTAATGGGGAGCTTATTGAGATCAGTGTGTTCTGGGACTTCTCAGCTTCCCAGGGACAAGAGAGATGAATGGTAGACAGAAGTGGGAAGGGAAAGTAAAGGTTCATGAAGAACCCTGACATTTAAAAAGATAGGAAGACCATAAATAGTCACTCTGTTAAATATTGAGACACCATATTGATCTTCTTAGGATGAGCTAATAAATGCTTAAGTGCTGCTTAAATAGACAAAGGAGATTGAAAAGCTTTGAGTTAAATTGTCAAATTTTCCACCTTCCAAGACTTTGATGGTGCCTTTTCTTTCCTGGTGACATCAGTATTCTGTAAATACACCTGTGGGTAAGGAGTTGGGACACTGCCACATGTACTTAAGCTGAGGCTGTTCTTAAACTCTTTTGGGTGTAAGAGTAGGACAAGGATCATGCACCAGAGATCGATCACGTCACCTCTGCCAGCCACGGGACCCCCAGGTCCTGGGGTGGAAGGAGTGAGCAGATTTATCTGTCCTGCAGAACAGGAACAGCACAGAGCTGGAAATGAGTAACTTGGCCTGAGCTGCTCTTTGTCCTCAGATGTGGGTTCCCCTTCGTAGCATCTTCTGTGAAATGAAAACACAGCAAGAGCTTCAAATGGAAAACAATAGAAAAAGAGAAGTATTGAAATAACTATTTACTCACCACGTTTTGTAGACTGATAAGATTATTCCTGCAAAACCAAATGACCAGGCAAACAAACATACAAGATCATGATACTGAGAGACTAAGTTTAACTAAATCTCTGTAGAGTCTTGCTGCTTGTGGGAGTTTTTCCTTACTAATTGTCATTTTGGGAAGGTTTCCTAATGCAAACAGACTTTGCACACTTTAGACCACTGAAACTTAGCTGTCTTAAATGACAAATCTTATTTTTGGCAAAATATTGTAATACGTATAATGTATAACATTGCATTACATGACAGTGGTATCCCTAAATGAGTCTTATGGTAGGTTAAAATTCAAGACTAGCTGTGTATAGTACAATATTTGATCCATGTATATCCTGAATACAGATAAGACAAATACACCTGTTTTTTTCTTTAATATGATGTAATAGGGCACTGAAAGATTAGGGTCACCATGTCAAAAATTGTGAAGTCCTATTTAAACTGCAGTACAGAAGGCTGGACTTGGAAAAATGCTCAGCTGTATTGGCCCTGAGCTATTTCGAATATCTGAGGGTAAGAATTGGAACAGGAACTAGTTGATGCTGTGCTCACTTGAAAATCTACCCTAGTGGTGTCACTGGTGCTGGAATATAGACGGAGCTATTTTGAAAACCTGTTTCAGTGCAGGAAATAAACCTGGATGCTGGTGTTTAACCCAGCATTTAAACAAAACAAGTTGGAGTTTTCGCAAGTTTTCTTGATAGGCAGATGGTAAAGGAGAAGGAATCAGAAGGAACAAAAGGCCATTGTGAGGGTGGAGAGGAATGAAGGTAATGGGAGAGCAGGTGTAGTAAGAAAATGACTTAGTACATTGATGGTAGTGAAAGATGCAACCCATCAAAAGAAATGTCAAAAGTAGCTGGGGAATTATGTTGAGCAGAAATTGGAATGAAGTTGTGAGGTCAATAGATTGAGAAAAAGAGTCATGCCCATCATCAAAGGACACCATAAACCTCTCCCACCACTGTGGGACAGGTGGGAGTGACCAGCTTCACTGCCTCGGGAACATCCCCATTAGCTGTATTTTTCAGATCGGGTAGGAAATCAGTTTATTTCTGAATTGAATTTGCAGGAAACTGTTTATAATCAAAATAAACACAGCCTAAGGAAAAACCATCAATATAAACTTGTAAAATCATCTTCCAGAGAGCATATATGTTGAGTGTATACCTAGGGTTTGGACTCGTACAGTAGAATTGTCTCAGCACAGAACACTGGACTAATTCTGTCTGCTTGTTTTCATTGTTGAAGCTGTTTGCTGCATTTCAGACAGGTTAAAATAGGGTGTTTTTTCTGGCTATTGGGATTGACATTCAGGTTGCCTGTTACATCTTATTAAAGGCTCTGTCAGGTTTGAAAATCAGAAATGTTCAACAAAAACAGTGTCTGGAGAGAGGCATGATACGCTTTTGTTTTCCAGCCTGAAGAGTGGGAGGGTTCACTACAGGATTGGGGGCTGCTTTAGTCCCCTCTAACTGAAAAAGGGGGAAAAGTGTGTGTTTGTTAAGGAACAGCCTGTGTTTGTATGTACTCAATATTCTGATTGGTTTGCTGACGCTACTGACAGACACAGTGTGCATTTTGTGTCCTTGGATGAGAATTGGCAGTAATTCTGTTTCCCTTTGTGGAGGTAATTAAGCCACACAACAGCTGTCTGGCAAACATTAGCACTCTACTACCTGGTCCCAGGAGAGCACAGGCAAGGCAGGAGTGATGTGACCAAGAGACTGACAGCACTGAGGTGAGAATCAAATCTGAACAAGCCCTTAATGGTGTAGGGAGGTACATTGTGGCGGAGGGGAATGGACTCTGTTATACTTAAAACACGTCATACAGCTGCTGCACAAATCATGGAATCCTTCAGGTTGGAAAAGACCTCTAGGATCGTCATATTCAATGGTCAAATGCAAAAGAGAAAGTAATTTTGTGTCAAGACTTACAGCTGTTCTACATGCTCCACAAAGACATGATACGAGGAATTCTCATTGCTACCATGCTCAGTCTGTGTAAAAGAGAAGGAATTCTCCTGTAAATTTCTTTAAAACTATAAAGCAAGGTAAGCTCTGCCCCAGCTCAGCAAGATTTAGGCATGTCTTGATTTTTTTTTTTTTTTTTTAATGGAACCAAGACCATATATTAAAGAGGACACCTTTGATGCCAGTTTTCAAAATGTAATGTACACTGCATTACTTCACAGAATCATTTAGTTTAGAAGCACAAGCTCCCAGAACCACGTGGTTTGTACAATATCCTCCTTATCTATAAATATGCAATATATGACCTTTGTACTCTCTAAGCCTAGTAAAGACCCTGGCAGCACATCACACAACCTCTTAATATAACTTCCCAGCTATTTGTGGGAGTCTGCCTCTGTGTCACTGAGAAACGGAGCTGGAGATGACAGTTCAGATTCTGCCGCCTCCTTCCGGAAGCCATTTCAATCATGCAGCCAGTTGTGTCTCTTACTGGGCATTTATAGCTAAAGGAATCACTCCCAGTTGAAAATAGACCTGGGCACAGTGAAGATGGACATAAAGTGCAGGCAAAGGTACAGTTACTGCTTTGCTTTGAAGTACTGAGATGAAACGTATGTTTACCAGGTTTGTGTTTCAGTGGAAATTATAATAATAAATGCGATTATGTACAGTTCAGTAAAGATGCAATTTAGAATGTTAAAATATTTGTGAACTCTCAAATGCCACCCTAAGTAGGTGTTATATTAAAACTCCATATTAAAGCGAAATACAAATTCCCCTTCCCTACTTAATGTCAGTTACTTCATTTTAATGATTGAAAATATTTTGCAGTTGTTTTTGTTTTCTGATTTTTCTCTGCTTAGATAAATAAACCTAAAATTGTGATGAATTTATGTTTAGAACCTTCAATACTTAAACTTCCACATGCTTTGATAATTAAACTGAAAAGCAAAATAAAATTAACAAGTGTGAAATGCAGATGTAGTGTTTCCACAGAGCCAGAATGTTTTCAGTTGTTCTTACATGTCACACTGTTCTGGAGTGTGATATTAATAATTGAAGTAAATGTATGTTCAACTATAGGAAGGCATTCTTCAGTCTTTTCCTTTGGGTGGCAGGGCTCCAGAAAGCTGTTTATCTCAGGAGTATGATGGGAGGACTCCTCTAGTGACACTTGCTGAAATAATATTTGTTAGAGTGCACATGGTAAAGCAGCCACTTGATTCAAGGAGTCTGGAAAATGCAGTGATACTTCAGGTGAAAATGGTGTATTCCACCAGCAAAGAGTGTGATCTGTTTGTAAAAAGAAGTTCCATGAATTTTAGACAGAACTTGTGATTTTTAGGGTTAGACCTGCATTAGTGGTATGTCTTAGTACATAATTTAGTTTGCATATTTTATCTACATACTTGTAGTTCGATGCAGATCTGTCAGTGTCTACTTGGAGGATATTTTTATCAATGATTACACAGAGGAAATTGAAACTCAAGACTTCCTCTTAGACTGTGGCTCATCCGCTGTTTTTGTGATGAGTTAATGAATGCACAGTGCAAAACTGCAAATGAAAAACCAGCTGCCATCGAAAGGGAAATTCAGGTATGTTTTGTGGATCATTTGCTTTTCTTGCTTCCTTGTGTTTGCACAAACACTGTATTTTGGGGAGAGGGCGAGAAAGTTCTAAGGGCAACCTGTCAGAACCAGGACTGAGGTTTGGTTTAGTCACTGCAAATGGATTTCTCTTGTCTTTCCTCCTTTCCTGCTCCTTGAGGTAAAAGTGGTTTTTGGAGTCCCAGAGCTTCTGGCCTCAGTTATGTGGGTATATGTTGTGAGGATTAGTAGTGCCAGTGGAACTCTGGATTGATAAATGTTACTATTATTTTTACAATTAGATATTAAATGTTGCCTGTATTACCCTCTCAGGACAACACACTGCACTTCTAGGGAAGAAACACATAATGTGACATGAAGGAAATGAGGACATGTTTAAATAGAATGTGTCCAGGATAGTCAAGGGAGAGATTGAACTGGAATTTGAAGTCTTTTGTAGGTACACACACCAGTGAAGAATTAACGAAGTGGGATATGCTTATCTTGCAATTTCCCCCCCCAGTAAAATGCAATATATCATTTCTAGTGTCACTTGAATATTGAGCCCTGTTTTGGTTTGCTTTTAGTTTATTGAAGAAAATAATTCCAAGGCTTCTTTTGTTTTTCTTGCAGTTGTTGGACAAGGTTTCTTTCAGCAATGTCAAACTCCTTTACTTCTGCTCTGCTAGGAAACAGTGATAGATAAACAAAACCAGAAAGGCTTTTTATGTGTTTGTTCCCCACTCACTTTTTAGTGTGCTGCTATGCTCAGTGATTATTTATAACTGCATGAAAACTGTCTGTCTGTATGAGTACGAGAAGACATGCCTGCTTTAGTTGTGCACATGACGAAAGGGAACTGCATAAAATATTTTTCATTCCTCTTGTTAATTCTTGATTGAAATCTATTGAACATTGTTATTCTTCTGCTGGTAATGCACAGACAAAAGAGCAGACTGTCACCAAAATAATTCCTTAATTCATATTTCAGAGCATGAAAACGTAGAACATCTTATTTATTTTATGGATATGTGTGTGCATAGTTGAATGGGTATCAGTTATAATGGGCCAAGGAAAATGGAAAGGAATCCTTAGTCCACAGATGGCATGGGAAGGAGAGAACTGGGATGGAGCTGACTTTGAGATTTGAGGAAAAGGAAGGGGTTTAACATGCAGAGGATCAGGCTCATATTGGATTCTCAGTACTGGTGGCATAAAACTTTAATTTCCTTATAGAAGCAGAGTAGGTTGAAGTGATAGGTTTGGTGGAAGCTGAGTATTGGTTTTCTTTTTAATTTATGATTTAAGAAGTTATTATTTATTGTATTTTATTTTACTACTATTTTAAAACTAGTATTTATTATTTAAAGTAGTAGAGTGATGTTTGGAATACAGATTTACACACAAATATGTATATATCCATTGTTGAAAAAAAATGTATGAAGAGAAGAAAATAAATTTAGATCAGTTCAATTTAACATTGTGTAAGAGGACTTGGGAGCCTAATTTGTACTGGTGACAAGAAGAATAATTTTGGTGAGGAAAATGTTACAACCTGCCCTTGATGGTGAAGTTAACTAAGGTTCTTGTTAATAGACCTCTTGGGCGGGGGGGGTGGTGGTGGTTAGAGTGAAATGACACTGAGTGATGGGGTGTTAATATATATATATGTGTGTGTGTATATGTGTGTGTGCATATGTATGGCAGGTTTATTTTAGAACAATTTGGTTGCAGTGGAAAGGTGGTAAGTGGCTGTTTTGGTTATTATTTGTAGAAATATAGGAGTATAAAAGTATAAAGGCATCACTTCAGAAAACATATAAGGAGAAGAAAGAAGGTCGAAGAGAGGGTAAGCCTGCTGAGGCACACACATCTCCTTGTATGATTCTTTCATTCATCTGTGTGTTCTCAGTGCAGTGCTTGGAGGAATAGCAAGTGTTGTGCCTGTTCAACACCTGAAATTGAATGAATTATATCTGAGAACTCATCCTCTTCGTTTGACCTGAAGGATAGAACCAAGTGAATTTTGAAGGGTTTTAATATATTTTAAGCTGTGTGAGAAGGTTTTTTTTCTGGTGTTTTGGTGAGTAATTGGACCAGGTGCTGTTTCAGAGTGTCTTATTAATACCACTTTTTTCGTTAGAAATGCAGGAATATGAAGGAAGTTACATTTTGCTGCTGTGGTGTTAGAGAATTGTAGAATCCTTTCGGGTGGAAGAGACCTCTCAGATCATCAAGTGGAACCATTAACCAAACACTGCCAAGGCCACCACTAAAACATGTCCCCAACCAAGTGCCTCATCAACATGGTGTTTAAATCCTTCCAGAGATGGTGACTCCATCACTGCCCTGGGCAGCTTATTCCCAATGCTTGACAATCCTTTCAGTGAAGAAATATCCAACCTGAACCTCCTCTGGCACAGCTCAAGGCAGATTCCTCTTGTCCTGTTGCCTCTTGTTCAGGAGAAGAGACCAACCCCCACCTGGGTACTGAAGTCCTGTCCAAACTCCTTTTAAAGGAGCTATGCCTTGGGCAGAGTGAAAGAACATGTGTATGGCACAGCAGCAGCTGCTGGCTGGAATATATTGGAAAGCTGGTGCTTCTTACTGACTTGGTAGGCACATCTCTGCTTGGAATCAGTACGTCAGGATGTTTTAAAAGCAATAAAGCACAATTCAGATTCCATTGTGGGTGTGCTTCCCTTCTCAGTTAGAAAATATTTTGGCAGTGACAATTTGTGGCCTTTTTAGGTGCCTTTAGGTATCTGTGATGTCAGACCTGAGGGTGACAGAAAAGACCATGATTATAATGTGTCCTGCTTAGTAAGGGCAGTCCTAGTTTTTTGAAGTGAAACTATCTTCTCAACAACTTTCTAGCAGAGGAAGATGGTATGTTTTGGCTTTTGTTACTGGGATGCTTGCAGTAATTACAGATATAACAAACATTAATACATCCACAATGAGATTTTGCAGCTCAATGATGTAATGTTAAATGCATTAAACAACTCTGGTACAGCTTTGAAGAGTCCTGAGTGGCAATTTGGGATTGTTCCCAGATAACAAAGCATAGTGTAATAAAACCCTGAAATTGACAGTGCTTGTGTTACATAGAGAAGAAAAGTAATTCTGAATAAAATTCTGTTCTTTATTTCAGATTCGCTGATAACATGCAAACCAGAGTCTGTTAACCATTGGCTCTTCCAGATATGATGTTAAAGCCAACAAGGAGATTTGAAGTAGTGTGACTCAAAAAGAGGAGTATTTTGGTAAGTCACCTAATGTGCATTAAGAAGTTGAGAAAGTGGTAACAGATTTTTTTTTTCTAGTTTTCGTAGTTAAAATGTACTTTTAAGAACTATTACTTAAAAGACAATAGACTGTTCACATTTTAGGAAATGTTTATTCCTTCAGAAGGCTAGCAGACCAAAACCACTACCTCCCTTCAGGATATGCTCAGTTAGAACATCCTGCCACAAAGTTCTGGGAAACTCCACAGTCCCTCAGCGTGGTGTTCTGGTTTTGGTCAGGTGTAACTTGACCAAAATGCTCTTCCTATCTATGCAACTTCTGAATCTTCTTTCAGAGTTAATTATTCACCTGTTCCAGTTAGAACACATTTCTTGGTAAGCCTCCATCACCTCAGCATGTCGGGAGGAAAAATCTCATGTTCAGGCTCCATTGAAGAGCATCATCTGCTTAAGGAGTCTGGCATTGCTTTCTATATGTACTGATTGCAGCAGAATTTAGATATAATTCCTGTGTATTCACCATCTAAATGTGCTTGACAGGATTTTAATCCCCTTCTTGAACCCTTAAAAGCTTGGTTTTTAATGTGGTAGCCATATGGCTGTAATACTATTAGTTCTTAACTGTACTGGTGATGTCATTCTGCATGCCTGTTCTTTCATACCTCCAGAACTCTTTAGTTGGTAAGTACAGCTAGCAGTGTTGCTTGGCTTGATTAAAGCCTACTAATGTGTTTATGTGGGATAGAGAGGTTATGTAGTTTCTGTTCATGCCGCTAGCAGCCAGTTCTGATCTGGTTTTGCTTTCTTACATTAGTGTGTGTTACAGAAAATCTGTGCAGGTAATTGAAATAAAAGGGTGCATAGCTCATTGGTGTCACTGGAAAATAGGATGCAGGTGTGTACCCTGCTCAGGTGAGGCTGCACATGAACACATAGATATCACCTAAAGGAAAGGTAAATTGCACATGCATCTAAAAGAGAATTTCTGAAGAGAAAATTATTTTATGTTGTCATAGCGTCCTGTCCAGTTTTTATTAATGTCCCAAATTTTAGAAACAACTGAAACAGAAGTGTATGCTCACTGCAATACCTGGGTGTGAGACAAAGTGCACCCTTCTTGAAGCAAAGTAAAAGCCATGGAGTAACTTGGATAAATTCTTCCTTGTTTTTCCACTCCTGGAACTTGTGTATGTAGATCCCCTATCCTTTTTCTCACTGGAGTTTATTGTAATCTCCTATTCAAGAACTGCTCTTTCCTCATTTTCTCTATCCCAGTTTGGCCCAAGTAATAAGTAGAGACTAGAGATGTTTCTTTAATCATTCTAGCTTGCTGTCATAAGGAGTAGATGATGTCCAGTGTTGTACCATTGTTAAGTCATGGAAGTATCATCCTTCACTTTCTATCGGCCTCTTGATATTGTTCCAGTCAAAGTTCCAGTGCTTGTTGACATGTCCTCTGGACTGGTGTGCTCATGCTGTTCCCTGCCTGTACGTGCTTGATCTGTTTAATGTGAGCCATGGAAAACATCTTCTGCACCTCAAAATAATGCTTCTTGGCACTAGAGCTGGAGGAGCTGACATCCAGCATAAGCTGGCATATGGCAAGAAGAGCAAAGGCAAATTAAGGGGAGGGATTCCCAAAATCTTGGTGTATTTCCCATGGTACCTGCATGAGAAAAAGATGTCTGAAAAACATCTCCAAATGCATTTCTCTTCTGCAAACACAGAGCCTGTGGCGGAGTTGGAAACAGCTGCAACCCCTGCCTCAGCAAGGTACTATGCAGCTCCATTTCTGTAGGGATGCTATGCCAGCAAAGTTAATTGGGCAACTGCTAATGCAAGATATTAGTATTTTATTATCATGTTCTTCTGACACCCACACACGAGCATTTACATTACCAGTGCATCAAAAAAGGTCGTAGTTGCTTAAAAAAATAACATTGGTTTTTTGCAAGTGAGCAGTTAAGATATGAAAGAAGCTTCTTTCCATATAGCTGCTGGCTTTGATCCTTCTCTGCATTATTTAAGACCTGAGGCCCCAGAGTGAATTCCTGGTGTCAGACATGGACTGAAGCTCTGCTGTGGTAACATGTCGTGTGACCGCCTGACCAGGGACGGGGCAGACTTCAGGCTGGCAACAGTAGGTTCTCCCGTTGGGTGGAATTCCATGGTTGTCTTTGCTCCTGTCTTTTCCCGCACCATCTCTTTGGCACTGGTTTCCTCTGGTTCCTGGCACAAAAATCTGTGGCTGCAATGCAATATCTGCCTTCTGCAGTGTGGGATTTTGTCTCAATTGGTGTTTCCAAGGCTCTCAAAACATTTGCTGCCTTCCTTGCACCTCCTCATCCATCTCTCCAAGTCTGAAAACTGCCTGCACAAAATACTTGGCTTGACATAGGTGGCACCACCTGTCACCACGGACAGGGGAGAGGTCAGCCTAACATCTGACAGTGTAAAAGCCAATCCTTAAGTGGGAATGTCCCTTGATATTAGAGTTTATCAGAAGGGATTCCAAGAGTTAAAAAAGAATTCCTGTGAAATTCAGAATTGTTTGTTTTTTAAAATAACATGAGCTAATGTTTACTGTAAAGGTTTTTTTTTGACTATAGACTGAACGAGGAAGGAAACAAAATATTTGAGTTCTTTCTAAGGCAGCTACTTTCTCTATGCCTTTTTCTTTCCTCTGTTTAATTCCCAATACCTCGGAGACAGTTTCCTCCCTTAGCAGGGACTGTGGCCTTAAAAATAGCCAGCTCCAAAATAAACACAGAAAAAAAACATTTCGGTTTCAAATACATTGTGAGTAACCAAACCCACATCCGTGCTAAAGCTGAAATTCACAATCTTTTGGAGCTGCACCAAAAAGAGGCTGTTATTGCTCTGAGGGTTTGCATTCATTATGTCCTGTTCACTCTGTCTCCAAAGACATTTGTTACATCTTAGAATGTCATTTGTAAGTAATCTGTTGGTACTTCTACCACTCTTGCAAAACGTTTAAAGGAGACACTTTGTCTGGATGAGGGCCAAGCAGAGCACCAGACACCTAAGGAAGTGGTGCTGCTTCCATGGCAGGACATCCCCGCTGCCTGGGCCAGCTGCACGAGTGGGTGATTTATCAAACAGAAAGGTTGTTCTGTCACTTCTGCTTCTAGTTGTCATTCTGTGATGCGTTCTGTGATGCAACGGCAGGAGGAGGGAGGGGGTTCAGCCAGGCCCCCTCTCTGCAGGGCTGCAGCACAGCCCCATCCGCAGGGCTCTCACTGTCCCCCCCCC
>VWZG01005766.1:47751-105160 GCA_013396735.1 Grallaria varia | reverse complement strand
TTCCCCCCCCCGCTGCGTCCCCCCCGCCGCCCAGGCTGCCGCAGGGCCCGCCGTTGCTGCTGAGGCTTTCCCGGAGCAGCGCTTGCCATCACTCAGATGTCGCGGGGCAGGGCACCGAGCCCCAGCCTGGTCAGTAGCAGAGGGCTGGTGTCCGTGTGTTAAAGCAGCTGTGGACAGCTGTGCTTTGCCTTTCATTGAGGGGCCCTTGGCCATGTGTAACCAGTAAGGACAGCAGAAAAGACCATCAAGCCTGCAAATTAAATCCCCTCTGAAACACGCAAGTATTGCAGGGAAGTGTTTTCAGAGTCTGGCCAGTGCTGTTGCATGGAAAGTTGGTCAGGTCTTACAAATACCTCTCACCAGGCAGAAGTGTCTCCTGACCTTGCCTAGGAATGTTTAAAAATGCTACAGATTCAAAAGTAACACCCTGCTGGGTCTTCAAACGTGTTTTGAACCTTTCTCTCATAAACAGACACCAAGTAGTACCTGTGCAGCCTGTCAAAAAACACAGGTATTTCCTTTATTTTCATCTTCCAGGGGGAATATACCAGCTGTATCTGTCTGGTGTAGCAAATATTTAGGCACTTGAGTATTTTCCTCTGAATATAGTCTAAAATTCTTCATTTATTTAGAAAAAATGAGTTACCGTGTTTTGGAGCCTCAGAATAGGACTAAGAAATTACTAAGAAACTTTCTAATCCACATAGATAGCTTGGCCCTTAGGTAGGAAGGAAAGAGGAGGAGCTGGAAAATGAACAGGGGAACATGGCAAAACAATATTTTGTGTACTTTTCCATCTATGATACAGCAGGGTTTAGGAAGGTTCTTTTAGTCCGTTGTGTTAGTCTCATCCATGGGGAACTCATTTTGAAATTAAAGATACCAAAGTATTTACAATGTACAAAGAGGGGAGAAAAAGCCCTAAAAGTACCTTGTGTTTGATCCATTTGTTGCTATGAAAATACTGACAAAAGGCAAAAGAATGGCCTTCATTTAGCTGATTATTATTGGCTTGTTTGAATGCTTTCGTATTAAGGGCAGGCTCCCATTAAGATGTGAGATTAACTCTTCCTCAGTTGTGAAGGAATAAAAGATTAAAATTTTGAACATCAGACTGTAAACAGTGATTCCAAACTAGGTAGTCTGTGATTCCTGCTCAAAAATACGTAGTGTGGCAGAGAGGGAAGGTTTTCAAAATAAAAAATATATACAGAGTAGTTTGTACAGAATTTATACTCCTAAATTTCTTTAAAAAGCAGTTTCCATGTAAAATTAGAAACATGGTGTTAATGAGACAGTTCTAAAAGTATTTCAGAAAATAAATACTTTATGAGGACAAAAAAAAAGATCAGGTCCAAGGTAGATGGGCCAGTCTCTGGCTAACACTGTGCTGCTGCTCCCGCTACCTGCGCTCCTTAGTTTGAAGCACTCTGAGCTCGCCTAAAACTCCGTAAGGTTGGCAGGGGAATGGTTATGTAGCTCCAGGTTAGTAATGCAGTGCTTGTGCTGCGCAGCAGGCAAACCTGAAGTTTAAACTCTCAGCTGGCACTTCAGACAGGGTGATGTTATTCTTGCCAGCCCAGAGGTCTGCAAGAAAATGCTAATTCAAACTGCTTACTCTGTTAAATTCCCATTGAATTAGCATTAATAATGAAACTTAGTTGCACTGTTTTCACTGTAGTGTCGGTGGAAGCCTGTCGGCCTGAATGTCATAGGAACAGGAATGTCTGTTGGCATATTTAATATCGTCTCCCCTGACAGTGTGCAATTGTACTTTTTGGTATGTTTTCTGTTAACTCTTAGTGGTCTGGGTAACTTTTTGGTAAAGATAGAAGTCCCTCCAGGCCAATGCACAGAAATCCCTGTCTGAAGAACGCCAATGAGCAGGGAAGAGAGAGGCAGCATTTCACTGCAGAGAGGCACAATGCTGATGATTTCCCTTCCCAGGATTTCTGACCAGGCTCTGTTTATATCTGCTCCCCAGTCCACCTCCACCTCTCTGTAACTAAGAGTGAACTTCAGGGTTGTTACTCACCTGATCCTGCAGAGCCATCCCTCCTGGAAGGCTCTTTGCTCAGAGGAGGAGGCTCTGCCTCTGTCGGGCTCTCACAGCAGGTCTCACCTGGCCGCAGGTGCCTCAGGAGGTGCAGGGCTCTCAGAATTTAACACAGTGTCTTTGCAATACTTGCGTTGTGAATTGTTATGCTTATGTTATTGGAGCCCAGTTAAGAGATGGGTTTGGATTGATTTGCTACAGGGACACAGAAGGAAGTTGAGATGTAGCAGGTACGGGTAATAAAAGGCAGTAAAGTCATGCTTGGAGCTGTGAACCAGAAATACCACTACCCTGCAAAATGCATTTGGTGTGCAGGGTTATCTTTTTTCCTCCTTTGACTTCGTTTTGTGTTGTATTATTTTGTGTCTTTGGAGTTGTGGGGTAAATGCCTTTGTCTCAGGAACCAGCAGTATTTAAAATATAGGGGAACGCTGCTTTATTAAAACAATTCCTCTAGTTGTCACGGTAACTGGCCTTACATAAATGATGAAGGAAGGATGCGTGCATGTTAAGAGATACATTAGGTCATAATGGGGAATCCAGTACTTCTTAAACTAACAAAGCAGCACTCTGGGGTTTGCTGTTGCTGTAGTTCATTTTATCCAGATGATTTTTGCAGCTTTAGTCTTCTCCAGGTTCTCAGTCAAGAACTGCAGCCCTTGTATGCTCACAGCTGTATCAATCCAAATCTCTCTTGTCTATGTAACTATTAAGTTCCTTCATTAGGATATCTATTTGTCAAAAACAGACACAGAACCGTGTCATAAAAACCCAGATGTGATACTTTGTGATTCTCACAAAAATATTTTTCTGCTCTTCCCTGAGTCAGACTTGACAGCATTTGGGAGAATGGTGTTGTGCACCCAAGGTGATCTGGTTCAATACAAATGGCTACTTTTCTTATGGCTTTGCTCTGTTAAAGGATAATTGGAGACTTGAAGAGGCGGGGGTATTATTCTAGGATCAGCATATATGATTTCCTGCATTTACAAGTGGCAATGGAATAGTTCACCAAAGAAGTGGAACTCCAAAGAACAAAAGTGTGCTGACAAAATTTAGGATTTTTTTTCTCTTCCCTAGGGATTTAACAGTAAAATCGAAATTCTTTACTGCTTGAAAAGTTTGCTACACTGAAGAAAACAAAAGTCCAAGAAGTGTGCCATAATTAACAGCCTTAGTCTTTTTATCCCCATTCCCTGATATCTAAACATTTTTCTCAATATCTGCTAGTTGGTTTTTCGTCTTATTACTCATCTGTCTGTAATCATCTTGCTTTTCCTTTCCTGCTTTACCTTTCTCTGCTGCTTACGGTCCCTTACTCTTGTTTTGTTTCCCAGTTGTTTCTTGGTTCATTGTCACTTTTTCCCTTAAAACTGTGTGTTCTGCATGTGGATTTTCCCATTTGCAGTGCTATTAAGGAAAACTTTCAAAACATAAACTATTGTAAATTTCTTATGGGATATGATTATTCCTACTCTAACATACAGCAAACCAAAGCTGATAAATTACATTACTGAGGCCAGTGGTGTCCATGTATTCTGCTTCCCTCTCTCCCTTACAAGTTTTGTCTTTTTAATTCCAGTTCTCCAATCTTAGGGACTAGATCGCATTTGTTGTCTCCTGAGTGTTGAAAGCTGGCTTTGGTGGTTCTTGAAAAGGGGCTGTGGGAATGGCACTGCAGAGCTGCTGGAATGGGTGTGAGGAGCTGCTGGAAAGGAACAGGGACTCTGTAGAGTACACACAGGTACCTCGCCCAGGTATGTCTGCAGTGTGACAGCTGTGCCTCTGCCATCCCTCCCTGGTGTTTTTACTTAAATGGAACTGCAACTGTAGGCTGGGTAGGCTTCTGCTTTTTCCACTGCCAGCAGGTGAAACTCAGTAGGTTTTTTCCAGGAGCTTATGCAACTATTTTTTTTCTTAATCTTTGTCTTGCTGTGTTTAAGTTTGCAGCTTCTGGATTCTACTTGGAGTTTCAAGTTTGAAGGTATCCAAACAGTCTTTCTGAGATATCACAGAAGCTGCTGAACTTCACCTGGGTTTGCAAGGAAACCTTGTCAAACCCTGAGTTTCCCACACTTCCAGTGTGAAACTTTGCTCTAACGGAAAGATTGTTTTCTCCCAGTTTAGAGTTAACTCTGATGGATGATGACACATGAACTTCTTCACACACCTTGGCCTGCTTTCATGTTTGCAACAAAACTCAGAATTCCTTCAGTTTTGGGGGTTTGTAACAAAACGAAAGACAGCTGCAATCAAGGTTGCCTTAAAACTGGGGGGCTTAGAGCTGGGTGGTAGCCCTTGAACAGAGTGTGGCAAGTGTGGCCTGTGGCCAGGGTTTGGCTGGTGTGGTGGCTCTGGAAGAGTCACCCCTGGGGGCTGCAGGGTGTTGTCCATGGAGCAGGGCTGCCCTGTGCTGTCACACAGCGCTGGTGCAGCTCCCGCCGGAGCTACCCCGGGGAACAGCATCCCGTGTGTGCCTCTCCCAGGCAGGGGTGGATAATTCTCCTCCCCTCCTCTCGTGTATGCCACAGGTCTAGGTGGCACAGACAAAGCCCCTTTCACTTGCTGTGTCTCAGTTTGCTGTAAGGGAAGGGTCAGTGTGTGGCTTGGAAATGTCTCACAGGTAGAAGCACAGAAATACAGGGTTACTGGCAAATGCTTCACAGTCCTATGTAAACTGTAGGCTAAATTCTCTTTCTGAGAAAGTTTTACCCTGCTCTCTCTGGGGCCTCAAAGTAGTTTTCTTTCAACAGTCAGGCACACAAGCTTTCTTCAAAGAGATAAAGTTTCAAAATAAGCTTCTTCAGAGTTTTTGCAAGTAGCTGGTTCACCTGCACTCTGGGAAGGGTTACCTAACTTGGGCTTTTGAGGGCCAGCCCTTTCTGCCTGTTCCATGACATTGTTCACTGAATATCAAACAGCAGCACTGGAGCACAAGTCTTTATAGGAACTGAGGAAACAGAAGTGCTTTGGCCTAATCTCCTCTAGCCTCGTGTACTCAGGTAATGCCTGTGTTTTCAGCATGCCGATGTCATTATTCCTTACCTGTTGTGTTGGGTTTCATTTCTATATCATAAGTCCCTCAAAGTCAGAGCTGCATTAAAATTAATAATGAATATTTTGTTTCATTACGGAAGTCCAAGGTGGTTTGTTGTTGTTTTTTTTTTTTTTTTCACCTATCACCTTTTTCAAATTGATCATTAGTTCAGTGGCTTTGCTTATTTTGTGTCATTAAAAAAACTGTAAGCAAAATCCCCTCAACCCTGTTTTATTTATAGGAGAGTGACAAAAGCGTAGTTATTCTGCGTTAAAAAGTTGTAGGGTTTGGGTTTTAGGTGGTTTGTTGTTTTTTTTTCCTCAGGAAACAGTGTAAAATTATCTGAATCTCTAAGCCTGTAATTTGGCAGGTACCTAAATCTTTAATGAATAGCATGTGCTTTGCAGCTTTTCCTAAAGATTTGCATATTTGCTTCTTAAGATCCATCAGTTGCTAATACTTCTGTGAGGAGGCTGGTGGGCACACAATTAAAAAGAAAAATAATGTGCTTATTAATTCCTGGTGCTTTTTGCTTTTATTAGCTGTGGTATTACTTTGTTCTGCCGTAGCTGTCCCTATCTTATTGCACATGAGACAGTTAAATTCAAATGAGAAGTCTTCTGCAGAGATGGAGGTGTAGGCTCCTTTCTGTAAGTGTTCCTTTGCTGATTCTGTTGCAAGTGCTTTTAAAGCTGTGCCGAAGACTGTGAAGTCCCTGGAGCTGTAATAGAAAACATTGGTGTCTGGACTTTCAAGGGAAGAATGTGGTTAAGATTACAGCGACTGAGTCACCGTCGATGGGTGGTCTTGAGTCCATATGGCTCACAGTGGAAGGGCAGGGAAGAGTCTCTGCTCAGGCGGGTGATGAACTCGGCAAGGGGAAAGGGCTGAATGGGCCGCCCTCGACTGTATTTCGCCTGCACGGTGGTTAAATGCTGTCAGGTGGCTTCTCAGGGCGGCTTGGTTTTGACTTGGCTGCAAAATAAGATGCAGGGTTTGTGCAGAAGCTCCTTCGTCCCAGAGCCCAGGCTCCCCTTGGCTCCTTTGGGGTGTGCTGCTCTCTCGGTGCGTTTCCATTGTTCCTCGGGCTCGACTGAGACACTGACAAAATGTCTGCCTCGCCCCGACCACCATTTTGTGGCCGGGCTGTTGGATAATGAAGGCTGTGAGAAATAAAAAACAAACAGCATGGCACAGAGGGGATTGCAAAAGGAGGACCAAATCTGCATGTTTTATTTAGACGCTTAATTGTTGCCGACTGGCTGCGCTTAGACAAGTGCCTTGACAGTGCCTGGAAGAAACCCAGCTGCCGAATTTGGGGATCTGACCTTGGGTGGATGCCATCCACTGTTCTTTTCTGCTGGCAGGACGTGCTGCTGGCAGTGCCTGCTGTAGCTGCCGCCGCTCGCCCAGCTCTGGGTCAGGGCGGCTGGCACTGCGGTGCCCACCGCATGGCACCCCAGCCCGCAGCTCGGCCACTGCTGCCTGCGCTGCCCTGCCAGGGACAGGGAGGGGAAGCTCAGACTGGGGCAATGCCTGCCTTGAGACAAAGGCAGTTTAACAGGGACACCAAAGGCGGTGCACATGCAAAGCCAACCAAGGGATTCATTCCCCACTTCCCGTGGGCAGGCAGGTGCTCAGCCATCCCAGGAAAGCCGGGCTCCATCATGGTCATGGTGACTTGGGAAGACAAAAACACCATCACTTCCAACATCCTCCTCCTCCCACAGCTCTATATACTGAGTGTGACCCCACATGGTCTGGGATGTCCCTGTGGCCAGCTGGGATCAGCTGTCCTGGCTGTGTCCCCTCCCAGCTCCTTGTGCCCCCGAGCCCCTTGCTGGTGTGGTGGGTGAGAAATAGAAAAGGCCTTGGCTCTGTGCAAGCGCTCCTCAGGAAGAACTAAAATACCCCTGTGCTATCAGCACTGTTCTAGCACAGAGCCAAAGCACAGCCCCTACCAGCTGCTGGGAAGAAATTTAACTCTATCCCAGCCCAAACCAGCATTGCCATTCCTTCCAAATATTATTTGCAGCCCCTTTGATAACCACGATTTGATAAAAAATACGTAAGATATTTAAAAAATAAGAACCTTCAAAATAGCTATAATTAAGCTTCTCCCATAGAGAGCAAAGCATAATGTTCTTTGGAAAAAAAGCAGGGAGGCCACAAATTTGCAAAGCAAACTAAAAATGTGTGATGGGAATTGAGGGGACCATAGGGAGCTGTTCCTGTGGTCCTAGGCATGCAGTACTCACTCTGTGAGGAGTGAAGTTAGTGGCATTTGCTTGGTTCCTTTATGAAATGGTGTGGTTTGTGTGTGTAACATGGGGAATGGTGCTTTACGTTCACAGTAGGGTGCAGCTTCAAAGCTGTTTAAAATTCTGCCATATCTTAATGATAATAGTTAATCCCAGTATCAGAACAGTACTTCTATTTTTAAAATGCAATCAGTCAATCATTTTAATACATTGTGCCCTTAGTGCCAAACACCTCAGAAAACGGTGTGTTTGGCAGTAAAAATGAAGCATCTGAAACTCCTTCTGTAGAGTCCTCCTTCCTTTCTTTCTCACCCGTGTAAGTACAGTAAAAGCTTAAAGCTGCAAGTAATGCCTGGAATTACATAACAAGGAGTATATCCTCCAGACAAGGCCAATTGCCAGGTAAGGGTTGCTGTCATGGACTGAGCAAGGTGGGACCGGGAAATTGACCAGCCTGGCTGAACTTCTCTCTAAAAATACAGTGTTTGCTCTTTGTTCTTGGAGTTTTGGTTGTGGCTCTTGAGGTGGGAGTTGCATACAGATGCTAGACTTCCTTTTAAGGGAACTACACTGGAAATTGGGTCTTTCCATTTATTTCTCAGGACGGCTTCCCATGTCTACCATGCTTTTTCAGAAAGCTGTTTTATATCATCTCGAGGTAATAGAAGTTGTAGGTAATTCAAGTTTGGTTTCTGTCTCTACCACAAAAGCACAGTGTCTTGTACATCTGTTCTTCACCTGCAAAATAAGGATTAATGCTTCCTTATCATTAGTGCTTATAAATTATTCCTCCAAATATACCTGTCAGTGTTGTTAGTGATAAAAATGTGAACTACATAACTCAGTCATGTTAACAGCATGTTAACTGAGACGATTTTAAACACAACTTGAATGTAAAAGTATCAGCACCATATTCCAGCAAATAACCAGCTACAGGAAGAGTATACCTTTATATTACCTCTATTTTCACTGCCCTGTGAGTTTTCTTATGAGTGGGCTTTTTCTTGGGTCACTTATTTTACCAGACTGACTCTCAATCGGTGTATTAATCAAAGGCTTTGCTTTTTTTTTTTTTTTTTTAAAGGATCAGCAGGAAACAGTGATGTTTTCAGTCATGAAACTGACAGAACCACTGCATTGGACTGAAACTGCCCAAAATGATCTCATGTGAGTTACAAGTTAGTTTCAAGCATTCTTGTTGCCCCAAGACAAAAAAAGGGGGAGGTTCTGAAAGGGAATTTTTGTTTCAGTTTAACAGTAGCCTCCACAAATAGGTATTTATATAACAAAAAATGACTCAGTGCAAAGCATGTTTAGTTGAGGTGAAAATGGAGCCAAAAGCGCAGATGATCTGGACACAGATCACAGCTTACAGAGTTAAGACATCTGGATTTCTAGTCAGTTCTCTGGAGGTGTAACTAGGAGTTAATAATGTTTGCTTTCCTCTTTCAGAAGAGCATTTTTTCACAGTGTCTGAAATGTGGCTTCCTTGGGGGATTAATAAGTGTTTTTCCATTAATTCAAAAGTACCAGGCAGCTTACGACAGTGCATTCATAGCAGCAGTAGTGTATTTTTGTGATTTGTACACATATAAGTGCATCCTTCCTGGGGACAGCTGTCCCAGCAAGTAGGATTCAAGCAAGACATTTGTACCAAGACTTCTTTAAATTATTTGCTGCTTTGATAAGCCATATCTTGGTCAAGATCTGAAAGGATTCATTTTTTTTGAAGTAGCAGTAACGAGCGCTTGTATTTCTTGTTTGTCTGGTGCCCTAGGTCTCTTCCCATTATGTGTTTGACTTTAACAGGCAGCAAGTATGTTCTGCTGCTTGCTTGAGATATCTGCATGGCCAACATCTGGAGAGCAGCCATGTGGGGTGTTCCACACGTAGTTTTTGGAAACACCATTTGCTGGTGGAATGATTCAGAGCAGACACCTCTTTTGGCAGAACTTTATTGCCATCTATTTTTAGCTGAACTCTCAAACATCAGATTACTGTGTGTGAGCCCCGAGAGTGTACCTTGCAGACAGACAATCTGAAGAGAAAGGAAGACTTAACTCTCTGTGGGGTAGCTGAAGGGCTTGGAGTGAGTTGGCAGCACGTACCTTCTGCAAACTGCCTGCAGCTCATGAGGGTGGTGTCACAAACTGTACTGGGAGCTGACGAACTGGGAAGGACCATGGGACTTGCCCCATCCCTTCTGCTACTCTCATGGCACATGGGAGCATATAATGACCTTGGGAGGACAATGCTGGCTGGGATTCTCTGTTCTGAAATAGCAGGCATGATGTACTCCACCAGCGGAGAGCACAGCTAACAATGCCTTAATTAATAACTCTTGGGATCTCTTGGCTGAGATCTGCAGCTTTCCAAGAATTCCAGGAAGGGCTATTGGCTGTTGTTGTGCCCAAAGCCAGGGAAAGGCCTAGAGTTCCCTAAATGCTGTGGCAGTGGAGTACATGGAAAACTGTGTAGATTGCCTGCAGAATCTTGCAGTCTCTGCTGCTGTACCTCCTGCTTGTCCCTGCAGTTCATGGGAGCAGCTTGTGCTTAGTGATGTTGATACCCATGCTTTTATAAATTACCACGCATGTATGTGTCAGTTAAACTTGTAAGTGTATATGGGTTTAGTTCACCATATTTACATACCTATGGCACAAATGAAATACTTAATAGGCCTCTCACTAGGGTTTGTGGTTAGTGTATGCTGAATTTGTCCTACAGTTCCATGTGTTGCTTGTTTGAGTGACAGAAGACAGTGTGTCACGGTGGAGAATATCAAGTGTCTGATACCTTTCTGAGCCTTTTCTGAAAAGGAAATGTTGGATATAGGAAGAGCATGACACTCTGAAAACCTGAGTTGGGACTGAATATTTGAAGGGCCATTTGTGCAAAATATATCATATTTATACAACACAATTGTTTTAGGTGCCAAAACGCGTAAAGAACCTTCATGAAAAATTTCATTTTCTTTCATGAAGATTCTTGGGGTTATTATTTTTTTAATTATTTTTCAGTAAGACCTTTCCCCTCTGAACACAGATTGCAAGTAGTTTGCAAGCAATTAATTTGCTCAGTGTTTGGACCCTCTAAGAGCCATTACAGATCAGCAGTGGAAATGTAAGTAAGTGCTAGGGGAAGGGCAGCTTTCATTCCTTTACCACAGTTAATGTCAAAGGGTCAGAAATATCAGCTCTTTAAACTGAATTGTAAAATGTACTGTCCATGTTTCCAGAAGTGAAAAGGCTTGCTAGCCTGCAACATCAGCTGTGTTAGGCTCCTTGTGGTGGGGACTTTTTTCTTGGCTATTTTATGTCTCGTTGCTTTTTAACATTACTTTGCCAGAGTCATTCATTTAAAAGATCTCAGGGAGAAAACCTCAAACAAGTGCCAGTATTTAAAGGTCATTACCATTGTTTCCCTATGATATTAGACACCTGTTTTCATGTAGCAGCAAGGTTTTTTGCTTCTAAGTTATTAAGTCCCAGTTGTGATAACATATTTAGCTTCAGTAAGTCTACTTGAGTTCTAGTCTGGTGTTCTGCTGCAGCTATGAACCTTTAAAAATTAATGTTGCATGCTATACCAGTCTTGCTATCTCTATGGATCACTTTGGGGTGACAGACCTTTCTGAAAGCACGTGTTATTAGAGAAGATATAAATGAATTATTTGTGTATTCCCACATGCCTTATTAAAGCAGTCCTATGTGTTCTGTTCTCATCTTACTCTAGATATGGCAAAATACTTAGTTTACTTACTTTATCAGCTGTCATGCAGTGTAGATAGCTGAAGTCATGACAATCCTGTTCATCCTTTCAACTCTAATACTTGGTAGAAGGTTATGTTTATGGTAGAAAGATCACAGTTTTTCTTACATTAATTATCAAGTAGGTGAGTGTTATAATTGTTATTCAGAGCCTGGATGATTCATTATTGATAGGAAGCAGTGCTCCTTCTTAAAGGAATGGGCTATTCATTTGGAATGTTCAGTGTTACAGTTGTCTTTCCAGTGACGATTTGGGGCTTGGTTCCATTTTCAGCAACTAAGGATCATTCTAGCAAAAAATATTGGTGATTGGCCAGGGGGCACTGTCAGTATCCAGCAAGATTAGAGAGTGTTCTGGGATTATCATACCCCCGTGCACTGACATTCTTAGAAGGAAAAATTACTACACTGTGGGCTTGGTATGTCCCAGGTTGTCATCCACATTTTATTTAACAGTGTGTGGCTTTTTGTTTTTTCTTGTAAACGTGCTTTCTATGCACTGTTGATGCTGCAAGATGTGAAAATCGGGAGATTTGTATATTACTATTTCCCCAGCACATAAAAGATTGTGGAAAATGTGTGTTTGCCAACATGACTAGTATCCAAAAGTTATGCATGTATAATATATGGACAAGGAAATACTTAAATGTAGTAGAGGAGGTTAAATTTTATTTCTCAGGTGTTGTGCATTTAAACATTGGACTTGGTGTATAAATTCTGCATTGTTAGGTTTTTTAGGTTTGGTTTTTTTTTTTTTTCTCCTCCTAGCTTGCATATGTATTTTACAGGCTCTGATTTTCTGGCCACAATAGAGCAGACAGAATTACTTGATGTTGAGAACCTTGTTAATTTTATGGCCCATTTTCACATGGAGATCAGCTTTTATTTCCCCTCTCACTCTTTATTCTTGTTTCAATTGTTAGTAAGGTTTACTGAGCAAAAATACTGGATGTATTATGGGAAGAAATCTAATCAATGCAGCACCAAGGGACAGTCCTTCAGAGTCCTCCCTAGTGGCTGTGAGCCAGACTAGAGGTTACTATGAGGTTACTCTGTCTGACTTTGGCCAAAATACCCCTCTAGTTCTGAAAAGGCTGCCGGCTGCCCCATACATGTGTAACAGGAGCTTCATTAATACAGGGTCCCGATATATAGATACACCTGTTACACCAGCCCCCAGCACAGAGCCTGTGCTTCCTATTTTAAACACTTTGCATGTCTGTCTACATTCCCCCCTGTCTGCAGTTGCTGTGCTGTGGCACTGCAGGGCAGCTCAAACGCAGTGCCCTCAGGGAATGCAGAAAGCTAAAGAAAGTGGTGGCAGATGTCAGTGGACTTTGCCAAATGCTGTTTTTCAAGTTAGATAGTTTGAAAGATTCATTGGCTAATCCAGATTTTGTGATACAGAACGATTCTCATTAGTCATGGCTTTAAGCTTGCATTTCTTTAACATCTTCTTTTTCAGGTATTGATGTGGAGAATTGCATTGGCATATGTGTGGGAAATCTTTATTTGTTTGGCAAGACTGCTGCTCACCTTCCTCCCAACCCCAGCCCTCCTGTCTGCAGCATTTCACTCCTCTTAGAGTTGAACTGTTTGAAAGATACAGTACTTCCTTAATGCTTTTACCTATTTTGGCCCTGAGTTCTAAAAATCAGTTGGCAGCAGAATTACTCTAAGATAAACTTTTCCTCTTTGATGAAATATTTATTGAGCACATTCCAGAATATAGGTTTACCTCAAGAATTACATGTCTTCCTTGTTAAAGACAAAAAAGGGATCAAGCCCAGTATCAGAAACAACTGCTGATTCAACACTGGAGCCTCGAGCTGTGTATTTGCTGATTGCTGAGCTCGGTTTTCTGACCAATGTGTGGGGAATTGTGTGTCAGTACTTCTTCTAAGCCCTTGCTGTATGTTGTCTAAAAGAGCAGTAAGTTCTCAAGGGCAGTGTCCTGTTTCCCCAAGCAGGTCACAAGGTGCCGTGATGTCCCGGGGCTCTTCCCAGAGGCAGCACTGAGCTCTCACCTGCACACAGGTGGGCCCCAGGAACACCCTTTGCTAGTGGTGTGGCTCCTGTGACACTGGGAGTGCAGTGAAATACCTGTAAGCAGGCACATCTGCTGTGGCATTCCCAGCCTTCATAGTTGTTTTCACCAGGCACGCTGATAATGTCTGTGCTTTGTGTTTCTAAAGCTTTCCCGTGGAAATTTCTGGTAAGGTATGAACCCTAGCACTAGATATTGATGGCTAAGGGGAGGCAGCAGTTCTACTGGCACTGTGCTGCAGTCAGAGGCTCTGGAGGAACTGAATTAGCTCTACTTCAGTTTCAGCACTTCTCTGTCTCTAGTGATGTTCTACCACGTTGCAGCATTTGATTGTGAACTGTAGCCTGAGAAGTATGTGGCAGTTTCAGTATGTTAAACAAAACTTGGACAAGCACAGTCTCCTCAGCTGAAAATCCTAAGAACATAAGAGTGAACAGTCTGGACCAGACCAAGGGCCTGTCTGGCCTAGTGTCTTGTTACCAGCAGTGACTGGTAGTGTAGTTATGGAAATAGAAGTGGTAAGTATATGGAATAAACAGGCAGAAGTGCTGTGGTTAAGTCAGTCACTGCCTGACTGGGGGGCAGCTGGCACAGGTCAGAGCGTCCTCAGATGAAACCCTGGCTTTGTGTGGTGGGATCCACAGTCACGTGCTGGGCATATGGACCATCCTGCCAAACACCAGACAAGTCTGGGGTGAAGTCCACATGTTCCAGCCATTTGCAGATGATCTGTTTGCTACGGGCATTCATCTTCAATGACAGTAAATACAACAGTGTTCAAATGCAATTAATTACTACCATACTCTTAATTACTTTTAGTAACCTGCTACTTTCAGTAGTGGTTTGGATTTGCCTGGTTTGTTTCTATGTTACTTCAGCATAGACTCCATTCCTTTGGTCTTTGTAGGTGTTTTGGGGGCTTGGATTGTAGAAGCAATTCTCTGTTCTTAGTTCAAGTGGCTTTACATCGCAAAAATTTGCATTTTGCACAAGTTTTTTAGTAAAATAGCAATCAGGCTGTAGAGCTTATGGGCATAGGAAATAACTGTAGTTACCACACCTAGGATGTCTTCTGCAAATATGAAGTATTCCAAAAAAGATTCATAGTCAACACTTTACTACAATGGGATTAGTGGCACCACTTCATGAAGTTCCTACTTCAACAGGGTTCCAGTCAGTCATGTTGTTGGGGGAGGGGGAGTTAATCAATTAGAAGGCTAATTTCTTCTTCCTTCCCACAAAGTAAACACCTTGCATTGCTCTACAGTAAACTGGGGCTTTTCCATCTTAGTGAACACCAGGTGTCAGTTCTATAATGTTTGGCACTGCACTACTGCTGTGATGTGTAAGAGCTAAATTTTAAAAATCACGAGTTAAAACAGCAATCCTGTTGTACTGAAACTTCGGTGGTAAGGGGTGGTTTATCCCACTGGCCTTCAAAAATATATACTCAGATTAAGCTAAACCAGGTACCCTGATTTCCAGGGTTAGCCGTTAAGGGATGAGGTTCTCTTTAGCACCCTCTTTTGGTGCATTGCATTAGTAAGGAACCACCATCTCTGTGACTTTGACACTAGATGTGGACTTGCTTAACTCTGTGTAGATACTGAGTACAAAGGACAATGTTAACAGCCTGGTTTAGAGTTGCATTATTGTTAGTTCTTTGACTCTCAGACTGGATCACTTTGCTGACCATAATTAACACACCCCTGCTATTTGCCTCTTGTTTTGCTTCTACTCACAGTGTTAAAATACAGTTCTTGGTAGGGAAGGCCATATTTGTTGCTTGGGGACTGTATAGCTGATGTTCAGTAGTGTCCCCGGTCAGAATGGCACATAAACATATCTCTAGTTTGAGTTCCATGTTTCAGTGTCCCCTGGAGCGTGGGCATTGTGCATTTCAGAGAACAGATGCAAGTTTAATACCATGGTTCTTGTTGTGCATTCTCATGTTTCAGTGGAAACATACCTGGCAACTGCTGCTCTTCTATAACCAGTCTAGGAGAGAGGGTTTTCTTCCTAACTCTCTGGAGAAGGAATTTAAGACCCAGTCATGAAAATACTGACATGACTGAGTAAAGTTCTTCATGTCTAAACATCTGCAGGATTGTAGCTTACTGTAACAATGGAATAGTCTGAAAACCGTGTCTATAAAATCTCAGTATGGCACTGTATCAACACAGTGTATGTTCTTGATACACCCTTAAGGCAGACAAGTTTGAAGAGTTTCTTTATCTGTAGCATTTCTATCCCATCTTGTGTCTGGACTTTTTCTGTTCCCATTGGCCACATGTCTGACTGAGGCCAAAGATTATTTTCGTGTACATTTTTGTACGCTACCCGTATTCTGTTTTAAGGAAAAATATACGCATGCATTTTTCTTCTTTATTCATAAACTGAGTGACAATTTAAAATAAATTCTTTCAGCTGTTTGGAATGGTACCCAGATGTACTACTGTTGAATAGGGAGAAAAGCAGTATGTCACTAACAGAGCTGAGGAAGAGGAGCTGGTCTCTGGGCACTAGAGCAGAACAAAGCAGTGCCAAGGTGGTGGCTTTGAGAAAAATAAGCCAGAGTTTTAATCAGAGTTCTGATGCTTGGGTGAACTATGGAAGCAGCAACAAAAGAGAGAAAAGTCTTACCAAGGGAATATTGTGGGGGAAAGTATAAAGGTGTACTGTGAAGTAAAAGAGCAATACTGAAACGGGGGGAGAAAACCAGAAAATCAGTTCAGGACATAAAGCAAAAAAAAGGGGGGGAAGGGCTTATAAAAGCCCTAATATTAACATGATTGATATCTTCACAGAAGGAGAGGATTACCATGAGGAGCGAATAGGCATTGGTACAAAGACCTGTCTGATAGCCAAGCATGGGAATACCAGTCTGAAGTCTTCACCTCTCCTTGCAGATTGTGGGAAACTCTCATGCCTTACGGCATTTCATTCCAAGGTCAGGTATCGTCTCACAGTGGGTAACCCAAACCTGATTTTTAGAATGCTGAAGTCTTCTTAGGGCTTTGCTCTCAGACTTGGCAATGAAGGGTATATTCACTTGCATTTAGATCTAATTTAGGTGCATGTGTAGGTAATTGTTACTCCTAAACTGCTGCTATGGAGAGAGAAAAGGAGAGAGGCTCCTGAGGGTTTGGTTCAGAGTGCCTACCTTAGAGTTGTGAGAGGGTCACCACTTACAGAGTATTTGTGCCATAGAGTTGTTTATTGTGGACCTTGAGAGTTATCTCACCTTAATCCACACTGAGGGCATTTGTGGATCTCAGTCCCTCTCCCATTCTCGTAGTGGGGACATGACAGTTGTTTCCCATTCCTCATAGTTCTATTGCAACCACAGTACAAGAGACCAGGAATTGTTATTTCACCATACTGTATGTATTTTTTTATGTAATAGTGGTTTCTATACTTCACTGTGATTACAAAGCATGTGTGAAGGTATTACTGACACAAAGGCATTATCAAAAATGCTGGTGTCCCTGGCTACTGCGACTAAACTGCTCAATGCTACATTTTGTGAGTGATTTATGCCAGAGGTATTGATGGCCATGCTTTGTTGATTACTGTAAGCACAATTAATCTTTCTACTGGTAATTGGTACAATAATTTTAGAGGACTGAAAACAAGGATGATAATCAGGAGTAAAGGTTGAAATATTTTTGTCTGGTAACTTTTCTTTTAAACTTGTTTGGCTGTGAAAGTAGAGGATACTTTTTTACTCAAATCTTCCAAGATTTCCTGCAGTTAAATTGAGTAGTTCCAGAGATCTTGTCACAGTGCTTCCCTGAGGGTAGTCATCCCTCTGCAAAGTACCATTCATGCCCACTTACCCTCAGTTAAGACTTTCAAAATAAGTTTGCAGTGGGACACTGGCCTTCTACTGACACACATTATTCACCTGCAGCAAAGAATTTGAAAGGCTGTATTTAGCATCTGTATGTCTGTTCCTCACTTTTTTCCATCATTAGGATAACATTTAAAATTTACGACATTTTCTTCTTTCTGTTTGGAAACAGAAACTGGGAAGCCAAGTCAGAAAGTGAAAGAAGGGAAGATTGGTCATCTCTGCAGAGGAAATGACAAGGTAAGCATAGCAATCACACTGGAGATTCATTTCTTGATGATGCTTAGGTCTTCATGGTAGATTGCTTCTGGCAATAAAGTTTAAAAATAGTCCTCAGAAACCTTGAAGAAGATGGTTTGAAGAGACTTTTTTCTTCTGGGGCATTACCAGAGTAAGCAAAGTATTTATATCTTTATAAATATCTTTGAGATTCACCTTTAAACTCCTTACTATGCTGAATTGTAGCTGTGTTTCTATAGGTAAATGGAAATCACATTAATGAATTGTTTTTTGGCAGAGATCAGTAAAAACAACCATTCTCCCAACTCCAAACTGAAATCCCTCCAGATATTATCAATGATCATTCTTGAGACTTTAAAGTACCTGTTTCATAGGCTCATTTAAATCACTGTATGCTCAGTGCAGCAGCTGTGCCATTTTCCATTACAAGATGTGCTTAGTACCTGTTTTGCACTGCATTTAAAGTGTGTCCTTTTTACATTTGTCATCCTGTACATTTGTAACTTGAGGGATGCAAAATCAGCACTACTTAACCACTCCTATCTCTCAAATATTTTCCGTACAGTGAAAGTATAATACTTAGCCATGACTGCTAAGAGACCAGCACAAGGCTATATGCCACTTAAGTTCTGACATTAAATGTTACTTCAGTGATTCATAAAATTTGTATTGACCATCTACCCAGCCTTGAATTGAACCCATTAATGAATGAGCCTTACAGTATCACTGTGAGAAAGGAAATTATGATCTCAGTTCAACAAGTGATAAAACGGAGCCCCAGAGGGCTTGTGCAACCACTTCAAGCCCTCCAGGAAGTGCACGATGGACTGAGCAATGCAGCCCAGCTCACCTGACCTGCCATCCTTCCTGTGTGGCCACCCCTGCCCTTGGCATCCTTTTCAATGTCTTCTGTTATCTACAGCCGTATGTCCTTTATGCTCAATTTTAACCATCACATTCTCTTCCAAAGTGACTTCCAACACAGCTAATGTGACCTGTGGCTCGTTCTCATCCCTAAAGAACGTGACACAACACAAACAGGCCAGCACAGACAGCACTAGATGGCCTTCGTAACTGGAGCAAGTCAGCACAAAGTGACAGCAGGGAGACCTGCTGTTGTGACCTCCCTTTCTGTATTTTGGGGTAACACTGAGAGGAAAACCATGCAGATCTTTCTGTAGTACTGAGGGGAACTGCTGGTATAAGGCCATCAGTGCTTTGCCTTTTGTAATCCTGCTAAATGCCTCTTAGATTTCCTTTAGTAAATGTCAGGTCACATGCTGACTGCTTGCATTCTAAAACTGAAGTATAAATCATCTTCTCAAGTGACAGAAACTGTCATTTTTCCTTGCAAAATATTTTTCTAACTCTGTCTTATGTAACTGTTACAATTGTTGACATTTTTCTTAAAAGCCCTGTTGGTTTGACACTCAGGATTCAGTACAAAGCTATAGACTGGGATAGAGAATTCTTTTGCCTTTCCTTTCCCGTGAGCTGAAGAAAGGAATATTATGCATCTCTGAGTCATGCTGTAGAAAGGTATTTTATTTTTAATATCATTAGAATTTTAAAAGAAGGAGGATAAACCCTGGCATAGGTGAAACCAAGAGTTAATGTGCTTCACTTATAGAAAGTGGCTATTAAATTTTGATGGGATGCTGTGACTGATACTTCAAATAAAATGTTGATGTGGCAATGTGGGGAGTGTTGATAATGAGTTGAATACTAGCGAAAGGCTGTTGATTTTTATGGGAAATATATATAAAAAATACATGATCCTGAACCAAAAATGTTCATGTAGATGTATCTAGTGGGAAAATAAGAATATAGACTTGGCTTGTGTCTACAAGAAAGCAGCCCCATATAGCTGTGTCTTGGCATAGATACAGGCTGAAAGAACTTGCTCCCACCAGATGTTTTATTGTGCCTGATTGCTGCCCAGCTAAAGGGTGATACTCAGGCATCAATAATATGCTTTCCCCCTAATCTTACATGCCTGCAGAAAGCAATTGATATGTCTTCTTCATGGGTCTTTCTTAGACGAAATGGCTGCAGAATGTGGAATTAGTCCGTGTGAAATTCCCGCAAGCAAGACCTTTGACTTCTGGCTTCTGCTGGATCCAGCTGAGTGATGAAAGAGAGAACTCCTGCAGGTATTTGAGGTCTTCACCTGTGCTAATCTCACCCTAATGAGAAGTAAGCTGTTCAAGAAACACTTGTGTTCCTTCCGAGGAAATGGTGCAAGAGTGATCTGGAGTGCTAGGGCTTTGATCTTGAGTGGGTCCATTAATCCTAGTGTATCCAAATCTGATGGTTTAGTTAAAGTCTAAGCAAGCTAGAGACCTTTATGATAAATGCAGGGTATTGTAAGACACATTTAGGAGTCTGAAGATACATAAAGATGTCTGTATTGACCTAGTTTTAATCTCTCAAAACCAAGATCTCAATTGTTTGGTTAAGTATCCTGTGGCTGTCAGAGAACATTGATGAGTCTAGAAAGGGAAGTCAAATCTTGATATAAATATCTCTGCTTTATAGTGAGATGCTGTCTAATAATCTCCACAGCAAACAGTTGAACTCCACACAGACACATGATAGAAGGGGCACTTGTCTGAGTTTAAAAAAGGAGTGAAAAGTGCCCTCCTCATTCCCATAAAGGAAGACCAGACTCCCCAGAGAGTTTAGAGCGACCTACCTTGGCATCCGTGGCATCTCATGACCATGAGTTTGAGGTTGGTGGAATCTCAGTTCCCTTCTAGTCAAAGCCAGAAGTAGGAGATGGTCCCCATGAAACAGACGCCCTGTGTCAGATGCCCCTGTTAAATGATGTTGGGACTGAAGATTCTCCAAGCTGGTTCATGGACATTACAAAGTTGTGCTCCTCAGCTCATGGAGGCAGGAACACAATATTGTACAGGTGTGCCAATGAAGCACAGATGTGAATACTTTAAGACGTGTAGCCTCAGCAGATGGTGGTGGATCTTTAAAAGCATTCAGTGTGGGGCAACTCAACTTGCAATGTTCTCAGGGAGACCAACAGCCTAGTTGCAGTTTGCCTTTGAAAAGTCTGATGAGTTGTTTGGGCATCGAAAGAAGCCAGGAGAACTGAACTTACTTTTCTGAAAACTTGACCCAGGTATTTGCCCAAGATTATGAAAGAAATATGTGGTACAGTTGGGAAATGAATCCAGCTTGCTCAGATTTCTGCATACCCAGAGGACCTTCCTCTCTCCCACCGTACTCACTTGTCTATTCCAAACACTTCTTTTGCTGAGTTTTTGGAAGACAATGCAGCTCTTTTTGGCTCAGTCTTTTTTTTACTCTTGCTGTCCGCTGTAATAGAGGGGAACTCCCAACAGGACTGTTGGAGTCCAGTAGTGCATATTACACTGCACTGAGCCCTGAACCCTGAAGTCTCCAGAGGTTTACTGGATAACTTCTTTGTAAGGCCTCCATTGGTAGGTCTCCCCTGTGGTTACATAAAACAACTTAAAGAGCAGGCTCTGGGGAGACCTTAGAGCCCCTTCCAGTAGCTAAGGGGAGCTGCAAGAGAGCTGGAGAGGGGCTTTCTACAAGGACATGTAGTGACAGGATAAGGGGGAATGGCTTCCCACTGCCAGAGGGGAGCTTTACATGGGATATTGGGAAGAAACTCTCCCCTGTGAGGGTGGGCAGGCCCTGGCACCGGTTGCCCAGAGCAGCTGTGGCTGCCCCAGCCCTGTGAGTGTCCAAGGCCAGGCTGGATGGGATTTGGAGCATCCTGGCACAGTGGAAGGTGTCCCTGCCTGTGGCAGGGGGTGGCACTGGATGAGCTTTAAGGTCCCTTCCAACCCAAACCACCCCGTGATTCTGTACCTCAGGAGATCTGCAAAGAAAAAGAGGATGAATGAAGTTTGTGGCTTGAGCAAGAAGTCATCAGAGGGAACATTTCCCCCTGTTTTTTTATGAGGTTTTTTAAAGGCAAAATATTTTTCACTGACAGGCTTTTGTTATGATTGAATGCACTGAGAGTTCTTATTTGCAAGAAGGCCTAGAGGAGCACACTTTGATATTCTTCTGGGAGACTGCAGTCTTTAGCACTCTCAGTATTGAGATCATTGGAGCCAGGGTCCCTGGCTGATGTTACTAAAATGAACTTTAAGCAACCTTGAAAAAAGGCTTTAATAACCTGAATTGTGGCCCCCAGATCTTTGAAAGAAGGGTGAGCCTAGCAGTATTGATTTTCTCAAGCTCAGCATTTCTTCTAGTATTTTTTGCCACTTTTTAGCAACGTGGATTTTAACAAAACCTCAGTTTAAGTGCCTTTTTCTAGCAATTTTTCTACTGTGAAGTGGACCGTTTTTACATCATTCACGTATTTTTTCCTCATTTTGAAGAAAATGAATTTTTTCAGGAAGATGCTGGATTCCAAAACTAACCTAAAAATGGAAACTTTCTTTCCTCTTCAATTATGACCCAGCATTTGTCAGTCCCACCAGACGGGGAAGATGAGCCAAGAAAGTCACATAGGTAGTCAACCAATTTTGTTCTTTCATTTTGATTTTTTTCTGTGAGGAGGCAAATGCTTTTTTTTGAGTCAGTATAGCATTTTAAGTCCTAGCTTGTCTGTTTAGAAAAACTTACAGTTGGTTTTAATAGAACAGTCTGGAGAGATTAGAGAATTTGAGAGAATTTCTGAGAGAAGAGCCGATGCCTGAAAGTAATTTGCCTTCATTTTTGACCAGGAGGGTCCAAGGGGGAGTGCACAGGAGGAGCTCACTCATCATATGTGAAGAAAGCTGAGTGGAGTGTGGAAGCTGAAACTAATAATGTTGCTAATGTTTCTCTGTGTTTGTGCTCTAACGGTGTAAATCCCAGTGAAGTCCTCAGGTGGCATCTCGTGTGTGTCCTGCAGCCTCCTGCCCTCCTCCTGACAGGTGCCCTTGGGGTGTGACAGCCTTGCTTTCCCTGTCTAGTGAGCAGAGCACTGCTGTGCCTTTACGGGGTGCTGTGTCCCACAGAGACCACTGTCCAGAGCAGAGTCTGTCCGAGAGGGAGAGGGGTCACCCACAAAACAGTTCTCATTGCAGTGTGCACAGAAGAAAACCCCACAGTGGAAGACAGGTGTTTCCTTTAGTGCTCTTTGTGCTTTGTGGGTTTATTGGCTGCAGAAAAGGTTCTGTACAGTGTTGATTCTCCAAAGCAGATGGCAAACAATGATTAACCAGTTCCTTCCAACTGCTCACTAATGAGCAGACACCAAGTTGAACCAGTTATTCATATTGAATTAAGCTTTTAAAAAAAATCATGTTGTTATGAGCATAAATGTTCTCATGTAAATGGAAAGTTTCCCAGAATAGTGCACTTAGGGCTGGATGGATGTCTTCAAGCTTATTTCTAGTGGCAGAGGATATGAAAAGGTAAATTATAGTAGAATATGATTATAGTTCTTAATGTAATTTAAAATTATTCCATTGTAAGTGAAATACTGATGCGCAAGGGAAGGACCTCTGACCCACATGCATTTGCAAGCCTGACCTATGCAGAACTAAGTGTCTTATGTGTGGCTGTTGAGACTTACTGTCTTGTCTAAAGCTTCTCCAAGATTTCAGTGGAAGCCTTGCTCTAACACTAGTATCAAGGATTTTAGATTTATGGCATTAAGAGCTAATGGGAAGCACATTTGCTGTACATTCACATTCCTAAGCTGTTTTACTTCAAGGGCAAGTGAGGCCTAGGATAGATGAGCTTTCAAATAAAAGTAAAAAAAAAAAAGTTGTAATATTGATAATTTGAGAAATGGTGTGTATATACTGCCATCAGCAAGATCATACAGAAATAGGCTGGGGGCGACTGTAAGAAGCAGCTCTGTATAAAGGCTCTGGGAGTCCTGGTGCACAAGTAATGAATAGTTACCTCAGCATTTTTCTGTATGGCTCTGCCTGGAGGGAAATCACAGCTTCACTACATGATAGCAAAATTCTTATTGACTTCATGAAGCTCTGTGTTCTGTCAGCTTAAACAGAGATTGCTGGAGGGTTCTTTACAATCAGGTAATGGTTTTAATGTGGGGGAAACTTTAGAGAGCGTTTCTGAGTTTTTCTGAAAGTGTACATCATCACAACATCAGGTTCCTTTAGCATATATGCACTGAAGTTATGCTAGTATTGGAAACAAAAACCCACAGTATTTCTCTCAGCTTTGTACCTGTGTTTCCTGTAAGCACAAATATTTAACTGTGTTGCTTAAATAAAGGAGGGAAAATTGCTGGTAAGACAAGCTTCCTTCCTGTGATCACCAAGTAAGAAAGTTGGAAACTATTGGCCAGCTCTGACATTTAGAAAGCACATCTTACAAAGAAAGACTGTAAAAAATCTAAGCTTTATCATGTGAGCTTGCTTACAGCCTGGAAAAGCCTGCTTTTTACAGCTGGGATAAAACATATAACCTGCAGTATAAACATCCAGTGCAGTGGCAGGGCATATGTTCCTTTACTGCATGTCTGACGAGAGGGAAGGGTTTTTTACACAGCTCAGACTGCTGGATGCAAAGGCAATTGATAGCAGAGCATGTATGGCCCTGCTACAGTTATGTTTGTGTGATTAAAAATGTCCAAGGTGTGTTGCCTCTTCTTAAGTAACCAGGCTGTTCTACTTCACAATGTTGCATATGCTCTTGATTACAGTATTTTTAATTGTGTGGGTTACGTGCGAGTACAGATAATGATTAATTTGCACTGGAGTCCACTTGGCCTGTAACATTTTTATGCAGCTCTGAGGAAAAGTTAGTGTTATTAAAGAACTGTTTTGGAAACTGAGAGGCTTGTTTCAACAGCCCGGCCTTAATCCCTTAATGCGCTCAGTGTTTTGGATGAGTGCAGGTGTATGTGTAATTATGAATTTAAAATCGTCCAGGAATATTAAAGAACAAAAATACTGCCAATGTAGTAGAGGTTAATTTCTGGAAAATAATGGCTACAGAACCATTTGGTAATTTTCAACCCTACCCTTCCAAAAGAACAGTCTGCACCTAAGGAGTGTCTGTCACATGCTATTGCTGATTTCAGTGTTTGGCATTTGTGATGATTTTATACTAATATTAATAATATTTTTTTGTTTCTCTTCATCATACATTTTAGCCCTCAGAACCTGTTTTCTTTGCAGAGTTTTCACTGTGCTCATGATGGATTTTTACACGTTTGCAGAGAATCTGACATAATATGGTAGTCCAGTAGCTGGAGCATTAAATAGCAAGAAACATAAGACTTGCAGTTCTGAGGGATGGTAATACTGCTTTTAGGATTTGGGAAGACTTTTTTTTTGATGGAACACTTCCATGCTTGTATGTGAATCCATTACATGACATAGACTGTGGTTAGCAACAGCTTTTGTGTGTCATGGCTCAGGTTCCCATACACTCCTGACAGTTTGCATATTCATGAGGTCGATGGCATTTTCCTGCATCTGCTCTTATCATAGATTCTGCTTCAAAGCAGCATTTCATTGATGTAGTACACTGACACATTTTACATATAATTGCTTTTCATCTGGTTGCATGATTATTTTGTGACACCTAGTGGATAAATTGATAGTGGTGCCTCTGTTTTTTTAGATTCTCTTGATAGAATTACTGGGCTGGAAGCTCAGTTCCCATCTCAAATACATAGGCTCTCTTGCTTTCTTACTGTGCCTCCTTTTTTTGTGGTTTTTTTTCTCTCTTTAACTTTGCTCATGCAATAACTTGCTCATAGCCAGGGAAACAAATACCCAACATCAGTCTTGAGGAAATTCCAAGAGCCTGAAAACAATACAAGGCAGTAAATGTTTGAAAATTTCATGATATTGTTTAGCCAGGATCCCCCTGTGTGCAGCCTGGGATCTTCACACACCAACTTTTTCTACTGCACCAACTTTTTTTGTGGTGTGCTTCAAGCATGCAGTTCCATTAGGAACCAAGTATACACTACATAAAGTTAAAAAAGGTTGTACTTACTAGCCTATAAGGACTGTTAGAAATACCTGTTCTTTAATGTTCTTAGAGAATGAAATCTGATAAATAATTTAAATATTCTATACACCCAAGAATGTTTTCAGAATATTTGCATCAAGAGACAGTCTAGAAATGCCTTAAATGTATGACCTACTTTCACAACTAAGATACATCTTGTGGAGTATATCTTAATTTACATGTCATGGATTCTGTACCTGAAGCTTCTTTCTCCAACAGGAAAATATTGAAATACTGTCCAGTATGTTTGCTCTAAACGCTGTGTGATAGAAAGGCAGGTGGTTTTATATGACTCTTATGTTGATAAGGGGAGAGGAATCAATTATTTCAGTTTCACCAAGTCTTCTTGTTGTATTGCTGAGTTGACACTATTAGTGTGCACATTTCTGTCTTCAGAGGAAGTATAATCTGCTCCTTGCCAGACAGATTGTAAATTTTGAAATCTTCAGCATCCCAGAGCAGATGCAGAGAAATGGCTAAGATAGGATTTTAGGAGATTTTAAATAGGAGCTAAAAGGAACTGTAAGGCAGATGAATTTGGAGATGAGAGGTTATGTATTTTTCATATATGGGGAATTGGAACGGAATTGTGCAGAGGACATGAAGAAATTGATTCTAAAGACCATCTTCAAGATTTTAGGTTTCAACTTGTCACTATTCAGAGAAAATGTATTGCATGTTTCGAATCCCAAGAGGCTTCACAAACAGAAAGCGTAATCCTGAGCTATGTCTTTAGTCCTGACTGAGAAGGCATTCCTTCCCTGTGCCTTCCCTGCTCGCTCATCCTGACCGTTCTCTTGCGATTTTCACTTGTGTAAAATTAGGGCCTATGGCAACTGCATCATGAATAATGGACACAGAGTCTGAACACCCCGTGGAGCTCTGGCAAAGACCTGCTTACCCTCGGCCACCACTGTGGGTCCGTTGGTGAAGGTTTAACCAGGGACCGGCCCGGGTACAAAGCCTTGCCCTGCCGTCGGTCTGCGGGGAGGCCTGGGGAGGCAGCAGGTTGTGCGGGGGCAGCCGAGGCAGGCAGTGTCTGTCTTCTTGATCTCACTAAAGGGTAAAATCACGGAAGGCTAAAATTTAAAATGAAAGCCTTGTGGGGGAAAGGCCAGAACACATTCTCCTACCAACTGTAATTATTGGCACAGCTGCATTCTGCAAAACGAATTTTAGTTTCTTGTTGAGGCTTACCCTGACAGACATTCTTTCTTGGTGCTTAATTAAGTTAGAACTTGCACATACTAGCTTATTGCATGTCTTTTTAAAGAAAAACTATTTTCAAAGATTTAAATCCATTTCAGGGAGAAAATCCAGTTTTCTCAAAAGGAATTAGTGGGTTGAGATTGGGAACAGTGTTTTTTTAAGGTGGTGTGACTCTAGTTACTAGCTTCTATAAGGAACTGAAATAAACAATGCTTCCTCAGTGGTGTTACATAGGTTAGATGTGACACTATGAATTGAACATATTAAAAAGCCAGATCTTGGTGACTTAAAATTCAGATGGCTTATTTAAGGTTCTCTGTGTAGTAAAGGGATTTTCCATTAAAAACAAACAAAAAAAAAGGCATTACTCAAATAATTGCTGGGAGATGGCTGAGTATTTAGCTGGAGAGACTGGATGACTGTTCCTAACTGTTCTCTGCATCAGTGACTGTGCCCAGTTTATTTTCATGGGGCTTGAGGGGATCTGGGAAAGGTGCAGTTTTGGAGAGCTGGACATGACATATCAAATCCCAGGTAAGGGTGCTCTGGTTAAGGGTCCAGCTTTGTGTTCAGAGATGTTAGGCAAATCCAGGTGATGTCAGCTGACTTAGGTGAGTTCAACTCTTTGAAACATGTCTCTTGCTCAGTGTCCTAAAATGACTGAATATTTTTGGAGGTTTCATGATTAATACTCCATTTTTGTGTGATCTGCATGAATACAGTCCTGAGAGCGTGGAGGTAACTGATGAATGTGTAGGAAATGCTTACTCTGAGAGGTGTTCTATGCCCCTTTTGTTGTTCCTGTCTCTGACTGCCAAGACAAAATAAGATGGACACAGTTATTTGCTCTTTCCCCAACAAAAAATAATCCCTAATTTGTCACAGCTTCATCTCCTCTTACTGGACTCATCTCCCAGGTAATCCAGCCCTTGGACTTTTGCTTTTACACATGGTAAGATATCAAGAGTACCTGTAACATTTTTCACAAAATGCCACCTCACTTACCAGGTGGATTCTCCATTTGCACACAGGTTTCATCTCCCCTGGACTGTGGCCTCAGCCTGATCTCTGGGCATTAGGATGTGATGGTCCTCACCTCTGCCATGGGAAGCTCAGGGACTCGGTGAGTAATGAACTTTTGGAGTTTAGTTTTTGGCAATGTATCTCCTTAAATGTTTCTTTGCTTGAGAACAGAAATGCAATTTACAGAGCCAGTGCTTAGCTCTGGTTTAATTTCTGTGCTTGTGGAAGCTTTGAGGCATTGAGTGTTTCATCACGCTGTGGAATACCAGCATTTATGGCTTTTTTAGCATTCAGGGTAGTACATAAACAAAAACAGCAGAAATGAATGCGGTAGAAAAATAACAATTTTGTCAATGTAGGTCCTGCAGTTTGCATAAGCAGAAGACATGATCCCATGTCAAAGAAAAATGAGGGATATTTTTGATGGAAAACTGTCTTTTCCCTAATGCATTGCATTTTGAAGCATTTGTTTAACTTCCAAGGCATTTCCCAGCAGAAGGGCTATGAAATACCCAGCACGTACGTGTAGAACATGTCTGTGACAGTGCAGAAGACCTTTGGTGTACGCCCAGCCCCGAGTCAAATTGTAGAAAATCCTGTGCACCTCCATGGAATGGAGGGAGGAGGCTGTGGAGGCTCAGTCCCATGAATTTTTCCCATTGTGCCTGCCTGAAGGTCTGGCAGAGTCTATCCCATATTATTAATGGGCAAAGAGCTGTTGTTGGCCATTTTAGAAGCAGCTCTATTTAAGTAATTGGTAAGACCTCAATACTTGTTGTACTTGACAGGCGTCACAAAATCTCTGTTTGTAGAATGTTTTTTACTTCTTGAGCATGCAAGCTATATGAAGGCAGTGTGTGTGATTTTTGTTATATTCAGGTAAAAATATATGTTAAAATACCCTGTGTGAAGTTTGTCACACATATATCCAAGAAAACCGAATCCAACCAAATTCCTCCACCAAGTAATTTCTCTCTGAAATCCCTGTCATGATGGGGCTCTGGCACAATCCTGCCCAGAGAGAACGATGTGGCAGTTCAGTTCCCTGCCTGATCCAGGCCCTGTTGAATTTGGTTGGGGCTCCCCTGGGCTGCAGCACCCGCCGCAGCAGATCCTCAGCCACTGAGCCCACAAAGCTCTGGCCAGCAAATGTTTGTGCCGTTTTCAGTCTGGAGGAGCAGAGGGGTGACTGTGCACCACTTGGGAAGCCAGAAGGTAATGCTCACATGGAGAGGGATTGTTAACTCTGGCCTGTCCTGCATCCAGCCCCACACCTTGCTGGGGAGTGTCCCCACCTGCCCTGGCGTGGTAACAGCAGTGCCCTGCAGAGCACACAGCACTTACCTGGCAGCCCAGGGACGCTCAGCCTCAGCCAGGCCTCCTGAGGGTTTGGGTGGAAGGTGCTCTGAAATGGCAAAATGCCTGTTCTGTGCTCTGCCAGAGCCTGCTCATTAGTGAGGCTTTTAATTACATAAAAACCCTGCTTTTAAACTGTCTGCTTTCCTGTAACATCACAGAAATAGCAGACTTGGTTGGCCCCGTGCCTTTTTAAAAGTGACTGCTGAGGTACTTATTAACATCAGTTCCAAGACATTTTTCAGTGAGCAGTGAGAGTTGGAATATGGAAATGTCATATTTTTCCTAGTATTAAAGAGTTGTTAAACTAGAAACATAACTCTTGCCAGATAGTTATTTCTTGTGCCTGTCGTCTTCATAGAAGGAATATGAACATGCATTTTTCTTTCATTAAGTATTGTAAAGTTCATCCTTGTTAGGTGATCTAAGTCACTTAAAATAAGTTTATGAACAGCATATGAGAGCAGAAGACTAATACTGATTTTAGGTGTTGGATAAAGCACATTCTTTTCTGGTTTTGTCTGCTAATGAGTATTAGTAGTACCCATAATAACAGATCTTATAGAAAATAGTATGACATAGAGTTTATGGTACTTTACAAATAATTTTCTCAATATCTTTATGAACTAAAAAAGTACTATTTTTGTGGGAAAATACAACATTAGATCAGCATTGCACACAGAGAAAAGAATCTTTAACATCATTATCACAGCAAATAAGACAATTCCTTAGAAATGGTTAATAAAAGTTCACTGTTTTTTCAACAGGAGTGAATATTTTCCATTATCCCACCTAGCATTGCACCTAAAATTGAAAGTGAAGTCCAGATACATTAAAGAGAGTCAGGCAGTGCAAATCCCTGGCACATACTCAGGCTTTCCAGAAGGTTGCCATTGTTTGGATCTGTATTTCTGTCTCTTAGAGTCCCTGGAATCAGCTGTAAGTGTAGGTTCTTCATCTGAAATTCCGTTGTTGAAGTTGGTTAGGTCTGTGGGGTAGTTTGGGTTTTTCACTACTGTGAATCATCCCTTTAATGTCAGACTGGTCCTTTGAACTGGTTTCCCTGTACCATCCACCATAAAGAGTTGCTACTCTGAAAAGTTGTGTTTATCCTTCCACTTTAAAGTAAATGCTTACAGAAAGTCTCACTTTGAAGTCAATCATATAATGCACAGCTTTCCTCCAATTATATTATGTAATGTGGTCCTGTTGATAGAAGCATAGGGTTTATTTTACACAGAAAGTGCTTTCTAAGAGGTGACTGCACAACTTGCAGGTTGCTGAAATTACACAGAATTTTTGCCAGAGCTCCAGTGCAAGTTCTTGGCTCTTAGAAAAAGTACTGAGATCTCTGACTGTATGCATAAAGATGTTTATTTTTTAATATTTTATCTAAAAACCAGAGGTACAGGGTGGGGTGTTTCTCAGAGGATCATTCTGAGAATAATTGACCTTAAAACCCATACATAGAGAGGACTATCAGGCTTTCTGTTGGAGAGCTTTCCAAAAGGATTTCTTTGATACTGGTCAGGGAGAAGCTTTTGCTACCAGTATTTTCACAGTTTACATTGATGAGATGTTGAAATCTCTCAAGCTATTCCTTCAGTGTAGTCTACAAAGAATATTACAATGCACATCCTGTTTGACCTATAGGAGCACTGAGGTTACAAGATGTGAAATACGGGGCTGGACAGTATTTCCTCCAATACAGTGATCTCAGCACGGTCCAAGTTGCACCAGCTCTGTTTTGTGCACACATGGCACACACCCTAACCAGTGACTTCTTTCTGTATGTGGTCTCTGTCCACTACAGTGAAATGATCTTTGACATTGGTAGTATAACATAGTCTTTTATAGATTAGCACATTGATATCTAATTTGATCAGACATCTGCATTCTCCTTCATTTAAAAGTGTTTGTTCCTTGAAGGTGAAGTAGCTGGTACCTCTCTCTGCCTATCTCTGCAATGCTCTTAACACTCAAGTCAATCTGAAAAACAACTCTGCTCTCTGTTTTCTCTTGCCTGTCTGGGCTGAGTCAGGGTCCTCCCTGTGGGCCATGGTGTAACTGTGGTAGTACCAAGTGAATGGGAAAGCTGGTGCTGTGCATGGTTCTCCTCGAGAAGGAAGTTGCTCTCTGCTTTTGCATGTGCACTCTCCCACCTTATAATTGATGTGGGGACCTGAAGAGAGAGGAGCAAGACAAAACACACACATCTCAGTGGCGGTGAAATGCCACTGAGATGTGTGTGTTTTGTCTTGCTCCTCTCTCTTCAGGTCCCCACATCAGCGATCCTGAAAGTCAGGGCAGATGGCTTCAGTCCACCTGCGTGTGACCTTTGGGGTGAGATCTGCTTCCTAGCGAAACAGAGCTTTCCTTTGTCTGCATGGGGCTCATGGGTGCATCAGTCACTGTGTTCTTCAGTTTACTTGGCAAAAGGGAAGTTAGCTGATTAAGTTAGGGAGTTCACTTTAAAGGTTTGCTTCTTTAAGCAATATTTGTATTACAGTACTGACTGATATCTCAGTTATTTCCATTTCTTTAGATCTGCCCTGAACATGAAGCATTGTCCATCAAACCATGTGGTGGGGAATAACAACCCCCTCAAACGCCAGCACAAGTTTGAGGTTACAGTAGTTGGTGCTGCAGGGGCAGTTCTGCTAATCCCACTGACCAAGGTGTGTGTGGAACAGCAGGCTGTGCTGGTTTGGTCCTCAATTCAGAGCTGGGTTCCTGCTCAGTCAGGAGCAGTGTGTTGTTTGAGTAGGCCACAACAGTTCCTCGCAGTCTTGCCAAATTCTTTGTTCAGTGTTAGGGATTTGCTCTTGCGGGTCTTGGGAAATTCAGTTAAGAGAAGCTCAGCTCTTTCCTGTTAGGATAACAGAGGAATATCTAGAAGTTATACAAACCCTCTATGTCATCATCCTCTCTCTGAGTCATAGCAATGCTTTTCCCAAAGTGACAAACTGGTTTGATAAGATGCGGTTGTGTCAGAGCTGGAAGTACACAAGTACAGTTATTAAAAATGAATGCTGTATCCTCTTTCTCTTGTGTATCCTGTCACTGACTTGACTTCACAAGTTGCAAATCTATTAAACAACACTTCAAACATGAAACTAGAGCTCATTAAGCAGAATGTTGTCTGGTATATAGCAAACTGTTTCAAATTCAAGTCTGTTAATGTTTGTCTCCAGAGCTTTTTGTCTTCTAGGTTTGTCACCAAGCAATCCAGCTGTCTGGGAATGCAGCTTGTGCTTCACCTGATCAGACTCTGACTGTCCTTTGGGGTGAGGTAGTAGGTTGTATAGTTTTAGGGCTATGCCCTGCCTGTCAGATAACTATACAATCTACTGTCTTTCCTGAAGTGACTGTGATACCAGCGCTGGATGTGCCTTTGAAAGACAACACAAAGATTTTCCAACTGTAATGGCTTGTAACTTCTCTGGCTCTGTCTGTGCATTGCATTTGGCTCTTGTACGCAAATGTCCTTACAGTGTTTAGATTCCTGTACTTCCCGCTCGGGTTCCAAAGCCATTTCCCTTCTGTTGTGTTCTCAGAGAAGGTGGGGTGTGAGTGACAGGACAGAGGGGTACGACCCAGTACGTTAGCACTTGTCCCAGTCTGCAGTGGGCGTGCTCCCGCCCAGCATTCTCAGGCTGCCATGAGAGTGGCCTTTTGGAAACAGCTGACCCACTGCTCCATTACTTTCTGGCATTTGTGTTCACAGTCAGCAGAAAATGCCACTTTTGACTCAGCAGTTGTCTAAATCCACTTTGTGCAGGCTGTTTGAGAAACTGCAAAGGGATGAGGTGGGTGAAAACCAGAGAGTATCTTCCAGTCACTCATGTTCTGCCCTGGAACTGGTAAATGGGTGAGCCCTAAGTAAGAGGTCTCTTTAGTCAGTTTTGGACACTGATTTAACTTGCTTTTTTATTGCATATTGCTAATTTGGAAGGGGCGGTGTTTGCCACTGCAGTTCTTATATCTCTGGAGTCACCTTACCCATTCTGACTGACTTGCAATAGAACTGTAAGGAAGGGTCAGCAGGTCACAATTCCAGTGTTTTTAAGACTCAGAAGTGTGTGGACTAGAAAGTGCTAGGCTGTGTGAATGGTGAAATGTTGGTTTCCTTCAGAAGATGTGCGTGATGCTCTAACAGGATGAGGTAGTAGGTTGTGTGGTTTCAGGGTAGTGATTTTGCCCCAATCAGGAGATAACTATACAACCTACTGCCTTCCCTGATAAGCAGCATAACAACACCAGTGTCTGAATTCATAGAGAATCAAGAGCAAAAGTATACTTCTGAGGCAGCAAAGTAAGTCTAGATACAGTTGTTGTTATCCTGTCCCTAAGAGCCCTAAATTTAGATTTTAGATGAAGATTTTTAGTAACTGCCTGCAAAATAATTATCCCTTTAAAAGTCTTTATCGTGAAAATTTGAATTAAAGAAGTTTTAAGTATTTCAAAGTTTGTCTGCTCTCAATCTTTTTCATTTCTGATTTGAGTGGAATGAAGTTATTGTGGGAAATTATTCCAAAAATAGCTGTGAACTTGCATTCAGGATGTTTGCACTCAAACTTAGATGTCAAGGAAATACAACAAATTTTACACTTACCTGTCCCTCAGGAATCTTGCAGTCTTTTACAAATAGTACCAGGTTAAGTCACGTGATCTCCTTCAGTTAGGTAGGCTTTATATTGCAAGTAAAAAGCCATAACAATGAAAATCAAGAATGAGAACTAAAAAAACCAAAAACCAGACTGGTCCCTCAGTTTCTCATAAGCAGGCCCATTCCATGACTTTTAATGCCCCTGAAATGGAATTTTCTGCTATCTAAGAGGCACAATTTGCACCTGGAAAACCATGGGCAGAAAATGTTTGGTCTGGTAAAGATATTTCGAGAATATGAACTTACACCAAAAATGTGCTGAAGAAAGGGAATATACCAGCAAGGTGATGGGTTTCGTTGTAGGCATCCAAATTGTTCTTCTGCATGCAAAACATATCCAAAAATAGGAAAAAAGGCAGTTTTAACCATTCCTTTGCACACCAAGACAGGTCCTTTGAACGTCTCCCTTTCAATGACAAAAACATCTCACTTGTAGGACTGTTAAAACACAGTTTGCAGCACTCAGGGATCTGGGAGGTTTCAGTCACATCTCGGACTTTACAGTCCTTCCTGGGCAGATTATTCCATGTGGAAACATACATGCTCTTCTCTCTGGCTTTAGTCTGGGTTTGGTACTGTCTCTCTCACATCTGGTAAAAAACTACCCTGCAAGCTTGACAAATGGTGTTGCAACAGTGACTATGTGAAAATCAGATGGGGAATCCCATAGGTCCTATTTTTATTTAGTCTTGGCTTGTTCCAGTGACTTCTGCTAATGTTTGGCATAGAAGATACACATGGTTACAACAGAGTAACCTTTTTCCTCCTGAAATTTCAACATGCCCCCAACTTTGGTTGTATTTTCTTTTTCTCCCCCTTTTTCTCCTGTTTACCATGGGTAAAATGAAATGATTGATGGCCCAGGATTCAGTGATTCACCTTTTATTTCTCTGTCTTACCAAAGCTTAGAGTCTGAGTTTGGAAATTCAAATGGACAAATAAGTTTCCATTTCATTCCCCTTTGCAATTCAGGTTTTCCAAAGCTTAATACATTTTAACTGTAGCACAAAGAAACCTTATAAATACATTACATTTCAGACGTTCATCATGTTCTACTATCTGGCAGAAAAAAGTTAACCATTCACATTTTCTGTCAAAACTTGAGTAAAATGAATAATAGGAAAGACTACTTCAGAAGGCTTCCACACTTGAAAGCTTTTTCACGCTAGGGCAAAGAAGGTGATTTTGTCATCTGGAATGTGGTAGTATGTCCCTCGCTCAAGCTCTTGCCAGGTTTCCACGGAGGAGCTCCGTCTGCGTCAGCTGGGTAAGTACCTGAGCACGCGGTGCGGAACGGCCACGGCTCGCAGGAAGCTCAGGCAGCTCTGAAGGGGCTGTCCCTGCCCAGCTTCCTGCACTGGGGCTGCCGCTGGAACACAAGATGGGCTTTGGCCACAGGTGAGCCCAAGCAGGTGTCACCTGTTTGTTACAGATGGTGCAGGGGCAGGCAAACACCTCCATGTGAGCGATGCCTGGGCTCTGCTCCAGCCTGCCATACATGAATGTGCAGCCATGTGCCTCATCCCTCAGGTTATTCCCCAAAGAAGGCAGCACCTTTTCCCAGAAGGTAATTTTATCACTGTTCAAGTCTGAAGAACTNTTTTTGTGCTCTGGATTGACTGCAGACCATGCTTTTCAGCAGCAGCAACACAGAGGATGTGTGACTCACTGGATACTTAGAATTTCTCATTAGTTTAGATCCCCTGATGGCTGGGGGAAGGAGAGGACAGGAGCCCAGGAGGGGTCAGGGCAGAGGACACCGGCTCTGTGGCAGGGTGAGCCGTGTCCCTGCAGCACAGGAGGGGAAGGCTGTTCCCCCACCCCAGTGAGGAAGGTGGGCTCAGCCCAAGGGTGGATGGGGCCAGGCTGCCACTGCCTTCCCAGCCTTGGCCCTACTTCTCCCATCTAAATCTTCTCCTCACTGATTTACAGCTCCCTCTGAGTGCCTGGGATGGAATCAGAGCCCCTTGTATATTACACGGTGCCTTCCCTCTTATTCTTCCTGCACGCCACAGATTTATGGTGGCTTTTAAGCCAGGCAGCACATAAAGAAATATGATCTTAACAAAACATAGAAGGGACCAAAGGAGGTCAAAGTGTGGGAGCTGAATGCTATATGGTGATCCAGGATTTCCTTCTGTTTACTGCTCACACCTTTTCAATCTCAAGTGGATTTCGGCTGTCTCAGGCAGCCCTACCCTCCCTAATCCTCTGACCCAAGAGAGTTTGCCATCAGTGGATGACTTCTATTACAATTTAGCACATGTAGGAAGTCCCAGAATGCCATTGGTGAATTAAATGAATTTTAGACAAAGTGCCAGAAACTCACAAAGCATCAGGGTAGGTAGGAACTCCACACTAATCTTAGCAGGTGTTCTGTCTGGTGCTGTCTCTTGCTGTGGCATCAACCTAGCCAGAGCTCTTCTGCTTTTGAATCTGGAGGAGAATCATTTTTGATAGTCTTTCATGGAGACATGGAGCAAAAGCTATGCCTAATTTCATTGAGGGACAGAGGGACAAGGCAAATAATGCTGTAATCAATTCTACTTTACAGCACTATTTACAAATTTCTATCTATTCCTACGCTCTAGCACAGAGGAAAATACGGGCCCTGCCCTCACCCTGCAGATGAATAATGTGAGACCTTGCAGCAGGTGCAGGATGACTGGAGCACAAGGGCAGAGCTGCAGGGAATCACCTGTGGGACCATGGCCTGCATTAAACATTCTGTGGCAAGCTGCAGACTGGAACAGCTGGCAAGAGGGAGGGAAGCTGTAATTACAGCCAACAACTGACTCCTGAGCTCATGCCTGCTGCTGAGATCCTGATCGTGAACCAGAAGCCAGGAACAGGCGCTTTTTCTCTCTTAGGTCAGGGCAGTAATCCCCTCCAGCTACAGGATCGTTCCCTCCATTAAGAAGACAAGCTCTGGTGTGTGTACTCCTTTTCATTCAGATTTGTTATTGTTATTTCTCTATCTGAGGAAAGAAATTTGCCTTTCTTCTGATTACAGCCTAGAGCTATAGCAAGGTTCCCATGGCCTGGGGGTTTTGGTAAGTTTATGTGGTGGGTGGGGAGGGGAAATGTTCTTTTTGAAAGGCACACAACAGTTCAAATAATAGTTCAACTGCTCTTCTAAGCTTCCAGAGCAAAATCCTCTCCAGTTTTACAGCTGCTTATTGCTGGTCACATTGTAAGTCCCTTCTAGAGCAAGGAAAGTTAAATCAGGCTAGTCCTTAGATGCTCTTTGGGAATTTCACAGGCCATTAGTCTGAGTTTGAAGCACCTTTTCCTTGGAGGTCTGGACTCTTGTTAAGATAGATATCAGCACTGACTGTCAACACAAAACTGCTTCCTCTTCTGCAGACAGATTTGCCTGGCCGAGTTCAGAGGTGATTTGTTTTTATGAAGTTAGCAGCACCCCTTGAGTTTTCAACACAGACTACAGTTAAAGACAAATAAACTAGTTGCTGGAAATAATTTGCAGGAGGTTTGTTACTCTGCTTAGTGACCCACTGCTGCTGCCATTTCCTTCCCAGGTGTAGTTCCTGAAAGCCTGGGCTTAGCCCAAGAAGGTCACAGCTGTGAGTCTTCTGACATATTTGGTCTTCTCCAAAATGGCATTCATGGAAGGGTAAGTGATGTCACTATTTCCTCCCACTTGCTTTGGGATCTTGTGTTCCCCAGCTCTCTGTTTTTCAACTGATTACTGAATTTCTCATGCTTGTGTCCTCACAGTATGTACTGTTTATCGTGACATTAAACCCAATAGCTTCTGGAAACATTAGCACCTACAGCACATACGCATGTGTAACATCTAAATCAGTCAGTTCTTCTGTATTTTGAGTAAGCTGTATCACTGATATTGTGACATATGGCAAGACCTGGTACAATATGAACGTGCTACCTCCTTTTTTTAACTCAATGTTGTTTTGATTACTTGCCTCATCAGGAAATCCTGTGTTTTTGCTATGTAGTTGTCCTCAGCTTAGTCTTTCGCTATTGATGATGTGGACAAAGTGAGCAGGAACAACTGGATCCTGCCTTATGAAGTAACAGACCTAGGGGAGGACAGAGTCACAGTGACCAAAGAGAGCTGCTTTTCCCCAGGCTGTTGTGTTTAATCAGTGGAGATGGTTTGTGTGGCACGTGCTGTGGTGCCCTTGGCAGCTCAAGAGCTGTAAGAGTGAGGGGCGTAGAGGGATGAGCACAGTATATTTAGCACTCCTGTCTCAGCTAAGGATGGATCCTTGAAAGGACTTTTTCAGTTAAGTTAGAAGTTGTGAAGAGCATTTTTTTATGGCAGGAGCACTGGTTTGAAAGAGTTTGGCAAGAAGCTGTCACAGTGCTGCACTTGTGTCCCTTTGGATTGTTTTCTCTTTGGTATGTGTTCTTTGCAAGAGTGATTTGGCTTGAGAAGAACATTGAGAAGATAAATAGCAAAGCTGCTGTATTTGTGGGTGTCCCTCAGTTTGGCTGGGGTTAGACTTCTAGCTGAAAGCAGTCTGAGCTGACAGCAGCCTCTGCTAGGGGTAATCCGTGAGTTTGCTAGCTCATTTTTGCATTGTGTTTTCCTGCCTTCATAATAAAATGTACTTGGCTTGTGCAGGTCATGAAGATGTTCCTCTGATTCTGCTTTTCCTGTCACGAGCCTCTCGCCCTTGCACTTGATTTGTGTGCTCAATTATAACCATTCCAATGGGACACATAACTCAGATTTTATGACAGAATGAAAGTATAAAGTCACAGCCTAAACTACATTGCATTTCTCGCTGGGTTGTATAATACATAATTAAATAAAGATCAAAACACTGTACCAGCATAGAAAGGGGCACATGATGTCTTTATCTGTAGAACAGGGATCATCCTGTGTGCTTCTCTGCCAAGGCTTTAGCAAGTTTAAGGGCACAAAACTGGACATAGCTATTTAGCATGGCCACGATATGTTGCCACAGCTGTCAGCCACTGGATAACTGAGGGGACTGAACCTTTTATACTTGCTGTAGCTCTGTGCCTCACAGTTTGAGGGGAACACAGCCTCCTCTTCCCTAAATACTCAAAGGCAGACCCTACTGCTGATAAGGGAATAACAGACATTTCTGATCAGTTCTAAACTTTGAAAACGTTCGCCTTCTTTTGGTGGAAAAGATCCAGAAACAGCCAAAACCTCCTAAATATAACTATAGTTTTCTACTTCATAGCTAGAAGCAGAAAAAAACCCTGACTCAATACCAAAGGCCTGTAAACAATGGTCTGGTTCTATAGTGTATTTCATCCCAGTGTGTGGAAGCCTTGATTCCCTGGCTGCAATAAATGCTGTAGGCTCCAGAGCCAAGCAAAAAGGTTAATCAAAAGCAAACAGGTATATATGTATAAAAATGTGGTGATGCAGTCTCTTACCCTTGCATCTGAAGTATATATAGGCCTCTTCCTGGAGACACCAAATGATTTAGACTTCAGTTTCCCTTAAGAAGCCTCTCAACTAACAGTATCCAGTGCTTGTGCACACCCTGCATAGAGACTTTCTGTTAACCAAAGGCACCAAACTCCCACTGCTTTACATGCCCAGCATTACTGGCTCTTCAGTTACTGCCTCATTTAAGACCAGGTGGTGGCAGGAGGAGCTTCTGTGGCTGGTCACCAAGTACAGCATTTTTACTCTCCCTTAAATTGTTTAGAGCAACAGGTGTTGATTGTAGGTTTCATTGGAGGCATTTTGGAGAGAAATCACACAGGGCCTGAATCTAATCTAACAATGAAAAATAGCGTATGCATCCATGGGTTGCAAGAACACGTGGAAGAAAGTACAGTTTATGGAAGCAGCAGTAATGTGTCAGCTTTTCCTGGAAGGGCTGCAAAAACATGTAAAACACAAACAAAGTGGACAGTATAATTTATTTGCTTAATATGCACCTTAAAGCAACAAAAGACAGGCTACCCAGAGAGGTTGATGTGGTGCAAGGGAGGAGATTTGACAGCCTGTGCACGTAAGGAGTCTCAAACTGTGGTCGGGCTTTTTTGTGACAAGCTGTGCTTGAAGGACGTTCTCAGAAGTGACTAAAGGCATTAGGAAATAAGTCTGCTAAATGTATATCTATTGCTCTGTGATTATAGTACAGGGTTAGTAATGTGCTGTGGAATCAGCCTTGCAGGAGTTCTGTCAGAGGAGCTGTATCCATGGCCTGACCAAGGTGTGAGGGGAGTGCACAAGGGATAGCCTGTGCTGTGCACACCTGGCAGAGGGCTGCTTACCCCTTGGTCCCACTTAATGTTTTGAGACACAGGTGAGATGTCATCGTAGCTGCGTCGTTTCAGTGAGACACGGGTGTGCTTTACCCACTGTGCAGATGTTTGGGCCATTGGAGACGTGGCAGCACAGAGCCCTCTGCACTCACATGGAACCTGTGTGCTGAGTCACCCAAAGAAAAAGAACCACATACGCCTGCAGCTGCAAGTGTGGCTCAGTGTTACCCTGCCAGTGACACAAGGGTGAATCCCCACTCACCATAAATCATACTCAAACTAATATAAATATTTGTTGATCTAGGGCCCTTTTAAAGCTGTGTTACAGCTTTACCTGTGATTGCCATTAGGCAACACTGCAGTTTGTATCTCCAATAACATCTGAACCAGTTGTTTTTCTGGAACATCTGTTTTCAGCTGGAGGAGGAGGGAGGGAGACAACACTCTTACTGATATACCCGTGCAGCTAAAACAGACTTCTGGCTCTGAACATCAGAGAAATGACAGTCCTCTGCCAGCCCATGGCCTCTGGGGCGAGGTGGGGGCATGGACTTTACCATGTGGAGCACTCAGCTACAAATTAACAGAGAAAAGAATATCTTTTGTTCTGTGAACCACATTAGCCACAGAATTATGCCATTATTTCTTTCTTCAACTGCTTTTGTGGTTCAGTTCCAGTTCTCAGCAGAATCCCAGCCAGGCTGAATATGAATTTCAACTGAACCAAAATCTCTGCTGGTTCAGTGTCCTTCTTGTGATACACAAATTAAGTAGGAATCAGGATGCAATTAAGATTGATGTGTACAAAGATTGTTTTTTTGCTCTCACAGTTGTATCTGTTACCACTTTTAAGTCTTCCTGCCTGTTGGAGCAACAATGAGGGATGATCAGAATGTGTATCCTATGTAAGCAAGATACAACATCAAAAAGACAGTAAACAACCCCTGCAACCACCTCTTAGAAATCTGGGATATGTATATTACCTATAACAGAGGTCTATATAGGGACAAAGCAAGAGTAGACACTGTCAACCTCAGGTGTTTTGAAGCCCAAATGCTGCAATCTGGACTGAAACTCTGTGATTCAAACCTTCCTCTACCAAGGCCAGTATTCATTTTGAAAATCGAAAATGAGCTGAGCCCCCCTTTCAATTTACAAAAAATTAATTTTTCAACCATCACCCTGTCACACCAACAAAACTGGGAACAAATTATCAATTACTAAAACATGAATTAACAACTACTAAAACACATCAAAAATACATAAAGTATCTTTTTAACTGGAAGAGATCACTTTATGTTTGCCCAAGGGTCATTATACAATTTTGTAGTACCATACTATGTGTTATTTGAACACTGTATTTCTAAACTAAATAGTTCTGGAGTGCCTGCTTTTTCTCTTGTGTGTTTTGCTGCAAGACAAAATGAACTGTAGTACTGATTTCCTCTCAGCTCTCTCCTTTTGCCATATATGTGTACGCTCACACACACACGTAAGTGCATATATACATAGTGGAGCATTAGTTTTTGGTACATTAATGAAACGCCCAAGTCATAACAGCCTATATGTGTAAATTTGACCACCAAATCTACATTGGACAATCTCTTCCCCATAACTTTTTTTGGCATTTAAAGTTACTTGCAAAGTTAGTGAATAAATTGTCACAAAGTACTGTGGTGCAAAAGTAGGCATAATTGCTACTGTTATTAATGTGCTCGTCTACGGGGAAACAGGGCAAAAGGAATTCCATTTGAATTACCTGTATTATGGGTATTGTGGCACAGAGAGAGCTGACCCCAGATTCCCCCCTCCCCCTGTGCTCTGGACCTTGAAACCTTTCTGTTTATAGCAATGTAGCACAGACTGTGATTTGTACTGTCCTCTGACTTCGGGGGTGCCTGTAGATGAACACAGCATCTCACTGGACTGAGAGCCACACAGCCAACAGTGCCACAGTGTTCTTGGGGGAGCATCACTGCTCCTCTGGGAGGATGGTAGAGTATTTTGGACTTAGGTAAATTACAACCATGAACTTTTCATGTGCCAACTAAAACAGCACAAAAACATCCACTCCCCCCACACCCAGCAGCGGTGAGGCTTTCACAGGAGTGAGCACAGCCATCCAACTATAAATAGCAACTCACCTAAAATTAGACAGAGCTGGCAGCTCCCAGCCATGAATGGGAGCACTGTTAATATGCTCATCAGGTACTGGAAGGGCTCCAGATCTGACAAGGCTTTGCTACGGCACAAGTGTTCTGTGCCTGGAAAAATGAGCACGAGTGGCTCAATGAAAAGGGCCAGCCATGTTTTCCTAACAGGATAATAATGCCCGAGACTGTGTGATGATGCTGGCTAAATTTGAAGGAGTACTGCAAGTAGGGATATTTCTCTGTATTTCTCGTTGCATTACTTCGATTATACCAACAGAAAATGCTGTTAAATCTAATGAATAAAGAAAGGTGGGAAATAGTTTAGGGGAAAATTATTACCAAGATACTCAGTCACATTAAACCAAGCTGGGTAACAGTGTAAATTTGTAATATGTAACTGCTTTTGCATGCTTTCATTCAGAAATGGTTCAGGGCTCTCTGCACTCCTCCACAGTGATCTACTGAACAGTGAATAAAAATGAGCCAACGGTACACCAGGTACTCGGTACCAATTGACCTGTTCCCCTGCTATGGAAGCACCAAAAATGCTACTTGGCTTTCTCCAGTTCAAAACAAACCATATAATATAGAAAGTGCCATTATGGTCACAAAATGGCAGAGGAACTTCAACTGCACAAAAGATACATGCTGAGCTTTTTTTCTGGGCAAAGCACCATTGAAATCCAATCACTTCTGCACCTGTTATCAATCAGCCCACACTTCCATATATAGCAGGTTTTTTCCCCTCAAAAATTAAGTTACCTCATGCAAAGGCACCTGGAGGGCACACTGCATTTCCACAAGGGAAGTCAGAGCCCAGCAGCTGATGAATTGTGAATTTACACTGAGCTCATTGTGCAGTGTCTCTCACATGTTGATAAACCATTAGTTCACTTCAGTTTAATTCACTTTGAGCATGAATTAAGTTAATTATGGCCAGCTGACTTCTAAATGAGTGTCCATAGAGAAATTATGTATATGCTTGAGTTATATTCACTTTAAACTCACATTTTTTTTGTTAATTCACTTTGACATCTTGTGTAGGACAAGCCATTGGGTATCTTGGGTGTGTGCCAAGGCACCTTGAAGATAGGGAGATTTTGAACTAGCCTCAACAGACAGAAGAAAAATCAGATTCTCAGAGGTTACTGGATGAAAAGTATTGCAGATTTTTTTTTTTTTATATTAAATAGAAGACACATAAAAGGCTTAAACATAGAAAGATATTTAGACACAACTATGGTAATTTAGGTTTTTTTTTTTTTTATTGAGAAACATTAAAGTAATACTGGGTCTATGCCCATCTCAATTCCGCACTTGTGAGCCATAAGAAAAACACAAATTTACCCCTATTATGTCCCAATTAATCAGATCATTTAAATGGGCTAAGATATTTGCCACCAGGGCTTTTTTTTTCCCCTCCCCAGAAATCATCTCTTTGTATAGCTATATCAACTTGCTTTTAATGTGCAGAATTATTTGAGTTGTACATAACTTCATTTTCATTCTGGCCTCAGGAAATCAGTGGAAGTTATTCAGACTCCAAGTCGCAAAATAATGACCCCTTGAAACTGCTGTTGCTCCAGTCTTCCTGCAGCTTTGCCACTATCCCATTACAAACACTGTATTGGTGGCCTGAAGGCCTCACAAAGCTGTGACAAAAAGTAGGTTTAACCGTAGCATGCAGATAGTCGTTTTTCCTTAGGAGAAAGTCTGTGTAAACCAGCACTTTGAAATTTAATCCTGCAGGGGCCAAAAACGAGACTGTAGTTTCTTTTGGTGGGGATTTAATATTTGGGTTAATCACTTGATTAGAAAGGTTCTGACCTTTGTTTATGGAATAACTGCTGTATTTTTAGCCCAACAGGAATGAAAGCTTTGATGTCCAGAGTGCTGGTAGCAAAGTGTATATTGTCACTGGGGAAATGTTATGTATCAGTGAGGAGCAGGAATGAAGTCTAATGAGGACCCAAATGGGCTTGTTGAATAATTGTGTGTGCATGGAGGGGAAACAACCAAAGTGACAAACTTAACAAAAAGTTTCTATATGGTGATATAAAACCTGTTAGGATATTGCTGTATTTCTTTTGGAAAGCAGTGCACACACCTCCTTAAAATTAGTAATAAACCCGAAGAAAAGTTTCAGACACAAAAATATTCTGGATTCTGAATTGGGATCTCGTTAGAAAAGATGATTAACAAAAGCTGACAAAGCCATTAATGAAAGTTCAGGCTCCACTTCTCAGTACCAGCTGACTCCATCACCCCTTTTCCCTGCATTTCCAGTCTCTCACCTTCTCCCCCCGGCTGCCACTAGAGGTCAGGTGTTTATCGTTCTCTTTACTGCCACCCATAAATAACCTCCGGTGCTGCAGGTGGGGAAACAACTCCCTGCACACTGCTTGGACCTGTGCATTTATATGCAGATAGGAATACAAATTAGAAATCGGAGAAAAGCTGAATTGCCAATTTATACCACAATTATGTGTTCTTTACAAATCAGAACGTTTAGTTAGCATTTCATCTGAGAAATTCATAGGAGTTAGTGTGCTATGTATAAAGATGGACTTTCTCAACACACAAAGGAACATATTGATATGAGTTATTGCTGCATCAAAACCAATAAAGAAGCTGTTGGTAATGGTGATGAAAATAATTGTTAGGTGCAGATTTTCAATAGTATAGGGCAGTTTTTTGCTGTGATCTGTACCAGCCCAAAGTAGGTGGTCGTGCCTCCCACGTGGTGATGGATACTTCTGTCCCTTGCATCTAGGCTGGGACCTGTTAGGTGAACGGTGGGATGATGTGCACCTAGCAGCTTCACAATCTGACTTAAACCAAAATTGCCAGAGGTATATTAGGATCAAAGAAATTAAATCCTCACAAATTACCTAAAAACTGCAACCGAATAGCCAGGAGAAACATAGTTAGTGTTTGCATGCTGATGTGGCCTCTTACCACTGCAGAAGTGAGTGCCAGCTGGGCAGGCAGCAAGAGCATAGGGACAAATCAGCTATTTTGCCCTGAAATGAGGGATGCTGGAGAAGTGTTCAGTATAGGGCTGAAAACAGAGGACACAGAGCTAAAGGAACTAGGGGACGTGAGGTAACCAGCTGAAGTTCCTATCACACACTAAGCTTTTTCTCAAAACTCAGTCATATGCATTAGGAATAAGGGAGAAGTATGTTTATTTAGGTTTGGGAGGGTGAGTTTGGGGGATTTTTTTGGTAGTAGAACTAAGTCTTTTTATGTTTGTTCAAAGGATAAATGGATATTCTTCTAAGCAGCAGTATGGAGAAGGGGTGCAAGTAGTTTTTTCTCAGTTTTTTTGATTCTCTCCTCCTTGTTTTTAACCTGGCTTCATGCAGTGCAATTGTGAGGACAAAAGTCCACAGTTACTCAATGCCCATTTACTTCATGCAAATATTTTTGTTATGATAGAATCATTATTTTAGAGGATGGCACAATGGGCCAGTTACTATTTCAAACCAGCTGCTGGTAATATGAAACTATTCCCAGAGTACTTCAGAATAGTACTGTATGGTTTGCTAAAACTGCATTTAGGACTTGCTTTAGTGGCTTTGATGACTACATTGCTCAGATCCTGCTTTGCCTTAGAGCTTTGTCTGCTCAGAAGAGGGACTGCAGCATTTCTTTCTAATCAGAGAATAATTTAAACAGAAAATATTTCATTTTTAGGTTTAAATAATTTCCAGTGTGGTATTTTTTAACTGTAGACACAATTTTAGTAGGACTAAAAAAAAAAAAGTAATACTTCTAAATGAGAGAAAATTAGTTCTATCCTCTATCCAGTAAGTTCAGTAGGTAGGCACTCATCCTCATTTCGCATAGATGGTGCATGTAGAAAAGTCATGTAAATACACTGAGTGTTAAAATGTCAGCCTAAACTATCACCTGTTATGTCAAACTCCCACTAATTTGTTATCAAGCCTGGAATCTGCAATACACCCTGTAATTGGGTTATTTTTTAAATAGAAAATTTTCCTAGGTTCAGAAGCAACTTGGTATATCCTAGACTCTTCTAGCAAGAAAGGGTTATCCTCATGGACAACTTTTCTATTTGTTTCTTAGCAGCAACAGCATTGGAACTAGATGATCTTTAAGGTGCTTCCAACCCAAGCCCACCTTATGATCTTCTCTGCATCCAGACTTGGAGAGCAGTAAGAGAAAGCCACTTTCCTTCCTCTGCTATGAGCTCTGTAAAAAGATGCCTCATTTATGGTGCCAGGATAAAGAAAGTAGTGACACCACAGAGAAGAGTACAAAAGAACTGCACTTGTTACAGCTGTTTTCTGCAGGGCTGAATCCTTAAAAAGCCTTGAGGATGACTGTACAGTTCTGGGTGTGAGTGGTGCTTGGTGTCTGTGTGTGCTGACAAACAGGAAGAGTAACTTGTTCACACTAGATGACTGCACTCTGAAAAGCTATGCCACTGCGGGTGGTTGTTAGTCTGTCTTCTTTTTCTGAAAACAGTGCCTTTTTAATGCATTCCATGCTAGAAGAGTTAATATGCAGCAATGTGTTGTCTGCTTCTGCCTTCATTTCTAAGTTCTGGCCCAGTTGTTGGGGAGGCACACCAGCCAAAGGTGAATATATACAAGAAATACATGCATCCATATATGTTACTCCTGACAAAGTGATAACATATGATGCGTTTATGTGGTTTGCAGGAGAACTGACCTCCCATCAGCTGCGCTTCTGTTGTGTTTGACCACTGATACTTTTTGGTAGCAATACAAGAGAATTGCAAGAACGTAATTTTGCTGTTTGTTATGGTTTTATAAAATAGTTTTCTGGCTTTTTCTCTCTTCTACACCAGTGAATCTGGCGAGGCAAAAATGACCTAAATGCCTTTCTCTCACATAATTCCCCTCCAAAAAACCTGCTCGTGGGTATGTTATGGACAGATTGCAGGGTACTGATAGACACAAAAGGGTGCAAAATATCGATAGCTCTCCTGCCTGCAGGCTCCACTCAAAGTTCTTCACTGTCAAGAGAGTACAGTTTGAAGGTCTCCATTTCTTTTCTCTCCTGTGTCTCAGCAGTCCATTATTTTTCTTTTTTTAATATTGAGCCTCAGTCTGAACACCACCCATAAAAAGTGATGCAGCCTGCTAGGTCCAACACAGCATTAACAAAACACAGGTGCCACATGAAGCTTTCATCATGACCTGTACTGTGACCCTTGTGTCTCCCTGTCCCTGGGAGCTCTCTGCTCCTGGCGCATAAGCCCCTCTGGAAGGAGTTGTCCCTTTATTTGCTGTGGAGCACTCTGCTATCCCGTGAGGAATAAAAAATAACAGCAGTGGTTCCAGTATGCCTGGCATGATATGTGGCTGCCAAGAACCAAGGCTTGTTCCTCATGTTCCACAAAAAGAACAGCTCAGTGCATTTAGCACATTGCTCCAAGAGATTAATCCAGTGAAAAAAAAGGCAGGGTTTTTTTCCTAAGGTACATGAATATTTTACAAAAGTATGTTTTTATTCTCTTGGAGGAACAAAGTCTTAGAATTGAATAACCTAGTTTTTACTACTGCTATGATGACTTGTGATCAGGAATGGAAAAAACAATATAAAATAGTAGCCTACTGTATCAAGCGTATTTGTTCAATAATCGTTTTGGTATCCAGGAGCTTATCAGAAACATCGTGTCAGGTACAGACTGCTCTGGGTACAACCTGCTGTTCCTGCCAGAGCAGTGGCCAGTTCGGCTGGCCCAGTTCAACAAGCTGCACACAGGGCTATGTTGCAGAAAGCATTTGGTACTTTCATACACTTGCATTGTCAAACTTCTCTTTTCATGCAGGGGTTGTCCCTTCAACACGGAGTAACTCTACCTGGAGGCTACTTAGTGAACAGCTCTTGCTGGTTTTGGGCCCACTGGAAAGTATTTATCACTGTTTACAGAAGAGAAAAGCTGGGCTGCCAGATTAGCAACCAAATCTAAAACTGATTTCAAAGTACATTCTCCAACAGAAAAATACACATCTTTCCAATTCATGGACGTGAGTGGATAGCTGAGAAAAACATAATTCTCAAAAGACAGCCTGACTTTCACGAACCATGGGAACAAAAAAAATGTGCATACCTTCCAGAAGAAAACGCTGTAGTTGGGTCTCAAAGGTAACTCAAGTCTGACTAGATTAATTTAACATCTCTTAGTTGTATTTCTGAATCAAAATCATTTGTGTAATACACATGCCAGCTATACAGTTTTTATTTCTGGAGTGAAAAAACATAAGAGCTAGAAACAGAAAAAACTACGAAAAACTGTTGGTTGTTCCAACTGGGCTCTTCTAAGATTTACAGAGTTTAAGGGGGAAAAGTCAACATTGCATTTCATTTTTAATCATATATTCATTGAGTCTGGACTAAGTATATTTTGATTCTGGTATTCCACTCTGATTTTTGAATGTATAGTTCACCTTTATTTATGCAGTCATATTTTTCAGCATATAGTTCACGGGATTGAAAGTGGGGTATAATTACTGACTCAAGTCTTTTCTCTAAGAGCAAATGAACGTTGCTAAACTGTCCTACGATCTTTAGCCACGCATTGACAAATGGGACTCTACAAAATTGAGTGAAATGCTAAAATTTAGCCACAAAGAACTGACTAGAGAGGTAAACAGGAGCAAAAACTATAATTACAAAAAAGTATAATTACATTGATAGCAGTCAATGAAGAGTTGACTAATTGGGAAAAAACAAGTTTTCAAAAGAATTGGGGCTTGAAGGACTGATGTACAAAGAGAGCAGGAAAGGACAGTGGGTGCCTGTTAGGAGAGACGTTGCCCCAGTCAAGGGGTTTCAAGGTGGGGGGGGAGGAAAAGAGGAATAAAACTAATATTAGTGCAATGGGAAACCAAATGACTTGAGGGATTTCAACCACTCTCTGATCCTATTTTTCAATATACAAAGTGAGTGGCCTCTACCACTGTCTTCCAAGCTGTGGTTTAACAAACAAGTGAAATGAGGTAACACATTACAACTGCAAGGGGGAAGGTCTGGCTTCCTCCTGCACTCTCCCAGCGTCCTCTCCTTGTCCTTGTGCCACCTCTGGTCTTCCATAGCTCCCAGGTGAGACAGCACAAGGCACTAAACTACAGACAACTGGTCAGTCTTTTTGGAGGTTTGAAAAATACTAAATATACCAAAGCCCAAAGAAGGTAAATGGTGGAGCCTGTGCCTGAATAAGAATAGGAGAAAGGAGTGGGATTTTCCATTTTCAGCAATGCTGAGCTGCTGCCAGAACACTGTGAAATGCAGGTCTGTAGCCTGTGACACCTCACTTTGAGGGTTTCTTCCAGGCTCAGTTTCCAGTCCTAACATTAGCCTATGGTACTGACCTTAGGAAACAAAAAAATAATTTTTTCACTTTGTGTTGTAATTAAAGCTTTACTGGGTCAAAAAAAAAAAAAAAAAGGGTCTTGGGTTTGTTTTTTTACTTAGAACAAAGTGCTTGTCTTCAAGCACAGTCATATGTAATAGCTAATCTAACTGTACAATCCAAAGTGGGGAGACAGCACTTGTAATTCTACCACCAAGTAATTAGGTGATGTCAGCACACTCACGCCCTCTGTTAATCTGGCCTCATTTGCCCTGTAATAACATAACAGTGCCTTACCTTCACCCATATTTTCAGTGCCACAGGTACCTTGCTCTGGGTATGGGGCATCAGAAGCTTTTTTTGTGTGTGTCTGCCTGTGATGACAAACCTGATGACATGTGGGAGAGTGATGGGACACTTCACCTTTTGCACAGCTCCAACAGGCAAACTCCCAGAATGTAAACATTTCAGCATGAGACAGACAGGGTAGGTATACTGACAAGATCTTTTTTCTTTCCAGATTAAATAGAAATAAACTGGAGGTATACAAAGATATCAGATGCATTTGAAAATCCCAGTTTGGACATTAAACAAACATTTGTAACGCTGAAGCCCAGGATAAACAGCAAGTATTTTGTGTTCTCTAACAAATATTTGCAGAGTTACACACAGATGAGTTAGGAAATCAAAGCAACTGCAACTGGTAACATGACTCCATATGGATGCAAAACTTTTTGATATAGCTCTAATTAACCACTCTTGTATGATGCATCTTGTACTCGGCTTCATCTGGAACAGCATCAGTGACCTGCCTGTCCAATGTATGTACACCCCAAGAGATGGGTCAGATGGCAGGAGACCAGCTATGGACTATTTGCTGCTGTATGTTTAAACCTTATGGATTTTGTCTGCCATTTTCTAGAGCCAAATGTACCTCAAGCCATAAACAGGAGGTAAAAAGGGAGAGAACTATATTAATATATGCAAAAGCTGATAACTTTTTTAAAGAATGGAGGAAGCTCTTTAAAATAACTCAGTCAAAAAATAAACCTCTGATGACGCTAGTATGCAGAAAAGCAGACTTCACAGGCCTGCTGCTTAGAGAATTTCTTGCTGTTGCCCCTTTTAAACCATATATGCAGACTTTTCTTCTGTCTCTCATTGCATCTGGACTGAGTGAAATGGTCTGAGAAACGAAGGTTTCTTTGTGGGATTTTTTAGGTGGGTGGGTTGTTTGTTTTTTAACTGGCAAGACATTAGCTCGGGGATTATTAAGAGGATAAAACGGGAAAATAAGCTTAATATTGCATATATGGATTGCATATCCATAATCTGTGGGAAAGCTTTGGAAGACATGCTGGATTTTTATCTAGTTCTGAACACAACAATTTTTCTTTCTTGCAGGTTCAGTGTCAAATCATTTCCATGAGGTCATGAGGTTTCCAGAAGTGAATGGAGCATTTCAGGCTTTCTCTACTAAAGAGAGATGGGCCTGAACTGCACAAGGATCGGTCATGTGCAATTTTGTTTACTTGTGCCTGTTTGCTAAGCTCCAGCTTCGGTGAGTCACAGTATTTTTACTACCATACTGTCCATTCCATAAGCTTTAGCACACTCCTCCACTTAATTATTAACAAAGTCCAAAGGTATCCAACCCTCTCCCACACAGCTCTTCCAGGTAAACACAGCTTTGAAACCTCTTCTTATTTAAAATTGTTCTTTACAGTTTGGATAAATACAGTGTTAGCAGTTGATGCTTTCCTGTTGCTGCAGTGACGTCCTTCCCCCGGCTCTCCGAGCTCAGAAGATTCCTACCACTGCTTACATTCCTCACATCCAAACAACCGGGACTTGTCCTCACTCCGTCCTACAGACATCCTCTGGCTTTGCTCCTCATGATCCAGTTGAAAGTCATCTCCTTTTCCAGGGTTCCCTATAGCCATCTGCTAACCAAAATAAGCCCTTTGCTCTCTTTCCTTATCCCTCAGATCCCCTGCTACTACGGTCATCTTCTCCATGTCCGTGATCAGGCTGGACTGGGGTTTGATGCCAGGCTGATTAGGGAGGTGGTGCAGATGGAAGGAATTCAGCTCCTCCATCACAGGGTGCCACCTCCAGGGTGTGAGGCATATGCCACAAATTAGATTGTGAAATGATTTTTATTTGCTGATGTTTTTTTCTATTATTTTTCAGTGGAACAGGTCCCCTGATCTGGTTCACAGCATGACCCTGCAAGGAACTGAAACTGGGAAGGCTGAGGAGTGGTACAGTGTGACACAAGGACAAAAAAGGTGGAACTGGGTGTTGGGATGTTTCTGAGGCCACAGGATCAGAAAACTGTGGTCTTTCTGCTGTCGGCCTGAGGCAAGCCTCAATTTCTAGCCTCTAATGAGCTTGTTAATCTGTTTTATAGTACGGTCAATCTCCATGTGTTTTCAAGTCGCATCTGACCTCCCTCTTCTGTGTTATTTAACATCTTGTTTACGAATTATTTTATCAAACAATTTAAACAATGTTAGAAGTACAGACTTGCTTTAAAAAAATCTAGGACTTATTACGAACAGCTCCTATTCACACAGCAAAGCTGGTCAATGTAAAGAGTAGTGAGAAATACTTGAACAAGAACACAGAGTTGATGTTTAAAGGAAAGTTTACCATGTGTTGCTTTTGTTTTAAAATTTGACTTGTAGATGTGCAATAACTGAGCAAAGAGCCCAGAAATTAACTGTGTGATTGTTCTTCATCCCAGGCAGTTGTGGCCAGCACTCGGTGTATCAGTTGTGAATGCTGGAAAAGGCTGGGTGTGATCCAGCGTTAGTCACGGTGTGGAAACAGGGTAGGAAAACAGTTTAAGTTACTCAGCTAATTGCTTTGACTAAGTCTCACGTTTACACACCCTAAGCTCCCAACCTCAACATTTTCACTTGACAATACTTGCTCTTCCTCTGGAGGGGGGAGTTGCACAAGCCAGTGCAAGGAAAAGAAACTGCTTGCATTAAGCATCCTGGAGGACTGCAAAACTGTGACTACCTGAGCTCTGGGAAGTGCACTGGAGTGGACACACACCACCAGTGCCAGGTGCTACCATGCCGGAAACAGCAGCAACCTGTATTTTGCCTCAGTCCAAACCAACCCAAAGCAGCTTAGCTCCAAGCTCACCTTCAGGAGTCCCCGGACTTTGCACCCGAGCAAGCGCGCGGGCACATGATCCACACGGCCTCTCCTTGGGTGCCCTGGCTGTAACACAACGTGCAACATCCTTGCCAAACAGATGTGCTTGCATCTCTGGAGCAGGAAGAACTTGGTTTGAGGCGTACAGAGTATGGAGGCAAACAGAAGTTGCAAAATCAGTTTTAATTTCTGCACTTGGACTGAATTATTTACAAAGAGGTGAGATGACAGCAAGTTGACATTTTTCACAGCAATTCCTTCTTGAAATCTGCATAAACAGGAGTGAAGGCCCAAAGACTTCTGAAACTTCCATTAAGGCTACAACTAAAGCCAGACAAGAGTAGATAAGCATTGATGGGAGTATGCTGGGAGGATTTACCGGTGACAGCACAAGCTGATTGAGGCATGTGAGGGAACACATACACACTGCAGAGATACACAGGAGGACACATTTAAAAGCAAAGCAAGCAGAAGTTGCTAATAATTGTATTAAGAAACATGATCCACCAAACATTCTGTCTTGCTTCTGTGTTCTACTGTGTCATGCTCATGTACCAGGCTCTGCAGGGACAGGACATGTTTTCTGCAGGATTATTAAAGGAGAGTAGAGAGCACACCAAGTGTCACAGGAAAGAAGGGTTGGGAATTGGAAGCAGACATCAAAGGGGGTATAGAGTTGACGTAAATAGTAAAGAGACTTACTTGAGAGGGGTCAGTGAAAGATAGCATTAGCTGGAGAGGGGGTAGAATGAAGGCCACAAGAGATGTTGCAATAGTCAGCTGATGAGTAAGATATGAATCACAGTTATGGTGGGGACAACAGGGACAGATTTTAAGGATGTCACCCAAGAAGAGAATCTCAGTGAGAAAGATAAAACACAGAATGCGAAACAGAGATTGGGGCGGGGGGGTGGTAAGACAATGCAGACTTCATTGAATCAACAAAACAAAAGCAGGAACAAGTGAGAAGCCTGGATAAGGAAAGAAACTCTTTATTTGAAATAGGAAACATTCAAATAGTATTCAGTTCAAACAACTGGAAATACATGGCTCAATAAATTAAAATGCATTAAGGAATTGAGTAGGAAAAACCCTTCCAAACAGGAGGAATCATCAAAGATACCAAAGATATCAAGCAGTGACTTGTTTTCTAAAAATGTGTAATTTTATTATATTGTCTAACTGATTTTTAGCAATTCTCAGAGACAAAAACCAAACCCCACAAATAAATGTGCTAAATCCTGCAGAATCTGGTAATGTAGTGTCCAGCACAAAGATAAACATATAGAAAAGGAGTCTTACACTGGAGGAAGAAATAATTCAGATGAGAAGGTTAGGCAAGTTTGGGGAAGAAAAGCCACAGCTGAGTTTTAAGAGTAATTGCTTGTTCCCATAAACTCTTTTCAAGTCACTCATTTCCGCTCTGGTTCCTCCCCATCCCACAGCAGGCTCAGGCATGGGCTCCTTCTCAGGAGAGAGTTTTGGGACATAGTCTTTTCCCCTCTCCCTCAGGTGACCCTTCCTATGGGCATCCTGCACTATTATAAGAAAGATACTTGCTCACTAATAGTTTTCTTTAAAGAACTTTTTTATTAAAACTAAGAGATGAAACACATGGTAATAATGATGAGGGGCAAGAGGACTGTCATATTTAAAAAAAAATTAATTCACCAGTTCTCAATGTGGCTAGCAATCATATAGTGAAAACCCATAGTGATGGCGACAGCACAGCATGACGAGTAATGAGAACAATGCCAAACATTTTGGCTTAAGAAGCACTACTAAGTTTAAAGCCCCATGATCTTACATGCAACTGTTCCGAAGCCTTTTTGAAACAGGAAGAGATGTATAGACACCCAGGAATGTTTGACCTTGACACTGACAAATAACAAAATATTTTAATTAGTGAAAAGTAATGAGCAAAGTAACTTTCAAATATAGATAGAAATTATCTGAGTGACTGAGTCCATACCTTACATTGATGGGATGGCATGGCAAACATCTCTAACAAAAATTAAATATAAGTAACAACTTTAATTGCTTCTTTTGTTGGGAAATGTAATCTCAGATATTAAAAAAATAAAGTCTAAATAGTGTTGCAGAACATTAGACTTATGTAAACATGTAATTTGCATCCTGATTCTATCCAAAACCTATCATATTAAAATGAGGCAGATGAGCCTCTTTTGATTGATCTAAATGTTCTCATTTATCACGTTTAGTCTTAGAGTTTTGTTCTGATCCAGGAGTGAGATGTGCATCTGAAAAAACCAAAACAACCCTCAAATCCAGCCTGTCCTAAAACCAACAGCCAAGCGACACAGCATGGACATTTCCACACCCAGACTGCTCTGCTGGAACAGAGCTTCATAAGGAAATCCCAGGGTGGATACATCTCACGGATCTCCTCTGCTCCAACAGTTTTCTTGACTGTTTTTTTTTTCTTTGTTTTGGTTTTTTTTTAAAGAGGTTGATTTGGTGAGAGGAAATTGTTCTATTAACAATATTTTGCATACTCTGCATATTAAATAAATTAGAAGTAATCATCTGTTCATTATCACATAGGACTTTTGGCTTTGACATATTTTGACCAGGCACAAATGGGCAGGATTCAGAGTGCACAAAATTATACAAAAAAAGACTTTAATTGCACTCAGTTTTCTAGATTTCTGCTAGTGTCCTCTCCTCATTGAACCTGTCGCCTTGCGATGGTCCAGCCTCTTCTAACTTGTTTAAGAAGAGTAATTCAAAGATACTAATTTTCACTTAGTACACTTAGTTAGCTCCATAAAACTTCAGTAGTCACTCAAAGAGAGCCAGAAATGTATGTATGCTATTTCACCTGATGAAAGGCTGGTTCCGATACTGGGTCTCTGTGGCAACTGTTCAAATAAATACCCAAATGGGAACTCTCTATGGCTGTATCAGCCTTGTTGGGAAAGTCTTTTGTGATGACCCAGCAAAAACAAGGCCCATTGTCTGTTAAAATCTCTATCATCAAATCAACAGGAGACCCACAGCAAACAGTTGAGCACCGGGTCAGCCTGGTTCCTGTGTTTTACCTGCAGCTGGAGGAGGTGTTGCCAGTTTTTCCAGGTACATCTGTCTCCCAGGCTTCTGTGTGAGTCCGTGCTGACTTGGATCTGCCCATCTCTCCCCCAAAATTGTTATGAGAGACTCCAGATCTGGCGTGTAAAGAAAGGATTTTTTTCTTCTGCAAATGAAAACGTTTTGTGACAGAAATGCTGCATGTGGCCATGCAGACCTCTGGCAAAGCCAGCTGGCTACTGGAAAGATGGAAAATGAACAACTGCACAAATCTGGCTGCTTCTTTCACAACTGTTAACTTGTTAGGCAATAGCAATAAGGTTATTCCATATTAATAGAATATAACTCTAATTAAATCTTATTCCAGCAAAAATCTAGTAAATAATCCAATTTGTGGTTTCTAAAAGCTTGCACATTGAAATAGCGAATGGATGTTTATGTTATTTACTATGTTAAGATTCGAGCTGTGATACAAATTTGCACAATCTGGTCAGTAATCTACACTCTAAAAGCTCTTTCGGTACAAAAAGGAATCAGTACAGTCTCCTGTGTGTAAATATTTTAACTGCAGAATAGATTCTACGCCTTCGCCACGGATGCTTTCTGCAACACCAGCCGTTTTTACGGACAAAATGTATCCAGGTTTTTCAGAACAAAACAGGGATTAAGCGGCCTCTCCTCCATATCTGAGGTGACACAGCCCACCGTGCTGTAGACGGAGGTTGCTGCATCTTTGTTGTGGGATGAGAAGACCACAGCTCATTTTTAGTTCCAATAATTTATTTTTTTTTTGAGTGCCTTTGGGACGCACCTGTACGTGTGTCAGGACAAGGTGAGCTCAGCAGCTACCGGAAAGCTCAGACAGCCTGGCAAGCCTCTCAGTGGTGACAGTGATAAGCCCCTCAAAACCTGTATGTTCCTGAGGCCAGAGGCTGCATCCGTACCAAGAGCGTACGCTGGGGAGTTGCACCGCAGCGCTGGTACCGTGTCACCAGCAGAACAGGCGCGCTGCAGACAGGCCTCCTACACCCAATCTGAGAGCTCAGCGCGGAAACTCAGGGCAAAATGTCCTCGGGCTCCACAGCTGCCTTGTCCGCACGAGAGGGGAAACAGGCTGGAAGGAAGGAGGCAAACTGAAGGAAAAAACTTGTCTTCTCAGGTAAAATCTTTTATGGAAATAGTCTCTGATCCTTGTTGTCAGCTGATCCCTGCTACGCACGCACTGTCGGGAAACACAGGTGTTAAAATTGGGAATTTACCCTCTAAATGAACAGATTCTTGTGGCATTGGGTGTTGGCCCGGCTTGGGGCAGACCTTGGAGCAGCACTAGTGACTGAGAAGTCAGACTGACCAGAACCCGCTTGAAATAGTCTTAAGCTTAAAATAAGTGTCAGGGCTCTCGTTGGCTTTGTTTCTGTGGTGAATAGTGCCTTTTGCTGGCTGGCATGAGCCGTGCTGTTGGGGCTTTGCAGCCTGTGCTGTGTCACCGCGTGTTCCTGCCCTGGGGGCTCTGGTGTCCGGGGCCGTGCGCTCACATTTATGGGACATGTGTGCAATTTGGCGTGTGCTCAGGGCGGTGGGGCCGAGCCCTCCGCACGGTGCTCTCCTTTCCCTTCGGGCCGCAATCAGTTTCCCGCTGGGAACACCTGAAGCGAGTCACGTTTCACCCTCCCGGCTGTGCCATGGGCTACTCAGGTCAGTGAGAAAATAGGGCTTTTCTTGGGGGTTTTTATTGTTTGTTTGTGGGGGGTTTTTCTCCAAATGAAGTGCAAACGTGAAGGCGAACACGCATTTATTTATAGGATTTTGGAAAGCCAGCGGTGTTCTTCGTAGAGCAATGGGTCCCTCCGTGCCTGCCGGTGGGCGGGCGGGCATTTCACCCCGGGGCCTCAGGATCGCCCCCTTCGCCCCACACCTCGGTGGGGCCGCGGGGGGA
>VWZG01005766.1:507-47678 GCA_013396735.1 Grallaria varia | reverse complement strand
CCCCCGTCCCTGTCCCCGCCTCTGCCCCGGCCCGAGCCCGCCCGGCCCGGCGCTGCGCAGCCCGCGGGCCGGCAGCCATGCACGGTACTGCCTTAGGGGCGCCCCCCGGCCCGGCGGTGCCCGAGTCCCGGCCGCGGCTCCGGGAAGGAGGCGGGAGCGCCCGCCCGGGGCTGGGTGACGCCCCCGCCTCGCTAACGCGGCGGCGGCTTCGCTAATGACCTGTCCTCTCTTCCCCTCCCCTCCCTCGCTATTCGCTGCTCCTTATCTCTCGCCCCGCGGTGCGAAGCGCTCGGCGCGGCGCCGGCGAGGAGCGGGCGGCGGTGGCCGGCCCGGAGATGCGGTAGGAGCGGGCCGAGGGGCCGCAGGTAACGAGCCAGCCTGGAAACGGCGGGGAGCGGGATTGCAGGGCAGCGGGAGGGGGCGATGCCCCGTCACACGAGGTGCTGCTTGGCGAATGCCGTGTGTCCCAAACGCGCCGCATCGGGGCTGTCCTCTCCCTGCAGTGAGCTCGGGCGCTGTCAGGAGGAACGCGCCCCGAGGTTCCCGCTGTGGGCTCGGCCGGGCCAGCCGCGTTGTGCCGCTCCCGGCCGGCGCTCGGAGCGCAGCCCCCTGTCCCGGGCTGGGGCAGGGGCAGCGCCTCCGGGCTGCTGCGCTGTGCTGGGCTCTCTGTGGTCCCTCCGGGGCTGCCCGCTTGCTTTTCGGAAAGCGATCCAGAAGTACTGATGGAAAGGAGTGCGGAAACGTATTGCCTTGCATTCATGCTGAGCTTGGCACCGTCTCGCTCAGTGACACGGGTAGCTGTTCCTGAGCTCTCTGAGGGAAGTAGTGGGAGTACAGGATGCGTCAGACAGGATTGCCTGGAATGATAACGTTTGGCGCTTCGGTGGCACTGGATCTTTTAGTAGTACTGTATGAGTAGAGGCGTTGCAAAAGTTTTCTTGTGAAGAAAAGTGGTCAAACTGCACTTGTGTTACACAACAGGCGCCGACTTTCTCATTGGCATCTTGCACCGATCCCTTTTTGATACTTGCTTTGCGGGGAGCAAAACCAATCAGCTGTAAAAACTGTTTTCTTTATAAATTCGGAATCATTGACTTAGCACTGAGGGCACCTGGTCTCGTGCTGCGACTGAGGGCAGTTTTGGTTCATGTGATGTGGTCACAGGTCTGCTCAAAGCTATACCAGTATCATAACCTTCGTTAGCTGGCATGAGCTACCAAGCGGCCATCGGCTCGTGGTTACTTTTAGTGGCAGCTTTGGGGATTTTAAGTAACGCGATGTAGTGTTTGGGAAGGATGAGGCTGTGCAGGCGTTATCAGAGGTTTGTGGAACTGTTCAGACAGCATGCTCCCTCTCTTTTCCCATGTTTGGAAGGAACTCTTAGCACGGTCTAAAAAAAATTTCTTAATAGTCTGCTGCTACCTTATACTGAGTGTCATCCTCTGCAGTCAGGTGCACAGGGAGTTTTGGCTACCTATTGCAAACCTGCACATCCCGAACACCTTGTGGTTTTGTCACTTGTTTTTCAGTAGTTCTTAGGGTCTTCATTTTCTATTAATGCTATAGTCTTCATGAAGGCTATAATGGATTTTAAAACACAGGCAGAGCGTTACGTTTCAGCTGTGATTTCGTACCACTATGCTTTTAATATTTCACATGTGTGGTGTTACAAAAATACTAGAGTCAATAATGTCCTACAGGAGAGTGGGATATATGGCCTAAGATACTCATCTTGTTCTATAAAATGGATTATAGTGATTGCTGTTGTTCCAAGGTGCACAAGGAGGTTTTTTGGTTTTTTTAGAATACCTTGTACTTCAAAATTGTAAACTGTAGTATTTTTCACTTTACTTTGCTGTAGCTTTCCTGCTGAGATTTGAGTTCTGTTTCTCTTGCGCATCTTATTTTTGCAGGGGAGAAAAAAAAGGGGACTTGCCTTGGGAAAAAAATGAATTCATATTTTATTATATGTATGAGTATATTTTCTTGCAGAATTTTTGAATTTTAGCTTTCTTTTTTCCTTTTAACCTGATTGCTTTTTCAAAAGCTCTTTGAATCTTTGATTTGTCGGGTTTTATCACTATGTATAGTTTTTTGAGGGTTTTTGTTGTTTTTAATGGGCCCTGTAAAGTATATAAAAGCAAAATCTGTACCTTTGGGGTGTAAGTGATACTTAAAAGGCTAATTGCAAAGACATCTTGTGCACCTTGGAAACATTAACAGTTTGTCCATTGAAAAACTTGGACATTGGTGGGAATGTTCCTTACAAGTAAAAGTATTTTGCTTTATAACAGATAATTAAAATAGCACTGAACTTTCACTATAATGTTCTTAGCTGAGTGGTTTTGAATTTTTCTAGTATGATGAAAAAAGATCAGAATGATACTGGGATATACCAGTCCTGTTCTCTCGTTAGCTAGATGTCAGTGTGGTCCTGCTGTAAAACTAGTGATATATTAAAAGCCTCAGTCATTTAATATATAATTTTAGCCCAAGTGAAATGACAACTTTTTTACTGAAGAAGCATTAAGAAATATTTTTTGAAAAGCCTTAAATTACATAATGTCAATATAAAATCAAAATCGTAAGCTTTGGGAAATTTTCTTGACTCTTTGTTTTTTTTATGAAAGGATGTCAGCAGCTTTTTTTTGATGGAGAAGCACTTGTTATCACCAATGTGTGCATGAAATGGAAAGGGAAGAGATTCAGGAAAACAACTTCTGTTTCAGCCTTGCAGGATGCTGAATGAAGTGGTGAGTACGTATGAGCTGGGGGCTATCCTGGCATTGTTCTTGAACAGCTAAAGAACAAACATTTGGGATAGAATCTCTATAAAGAGTTATTACTGTGTAGTCAACTGACAAAGAAAGAAATCTGAGCAAGTAGTGCCAATAAATAATTGATAAACAGAAAGCAGTAGCACAATCAGGAGGACAGATGGTACTTGTTCTGATATCTACTACTGTCTTAGGCCCTAGTCAGTAGAATTCTGAATTCTTAATATTTTAGAAGTAGAATGGTCAGCATTTTGTAGTACCTGCTCTGTCATATTTAATATTGAACAACTTTTTATGAAGTAGAATGCTAAATTTTTCATTGAACTAAAAAGTTTTTATCTGGTAGTGTTAGGCTCTAAATCATCACTATCTTCGAAATAAAACTAAAATATCTCAAAGAGTGTGATATTTGGCATGTTTTAAAAGCATTGAATTGATATGAGAGGATTGTTGTGTGACCAGATTGTATATGGCATTGAGACATTGCCAAATCTGACTCCACTTCCTCATACCACTTCTCATAATTTCTGCTTATGAAACAATATTTATAAGTATATTGCATGTGTCTTTAAATATCTGGGAAGTGTAATTTCTGTTTCCAGTGAAGGGCTTGTTGTGCACAGGTTCATACAAATTATAAAATACAGCTCACAGGCATGCTAATCACGTCTGAGGTTTGACTTGTTCCATGAGTAGTTTGTGTGGGTCTTTGCTGTGTCTTAAAATGCACATGGTGTTTACATTTTTTTAGATGGAAAGATGCAAACTACAAATAGGCATAGTTTGTTCTGTGGTACTATATTCATCTAAATTTATTTTTTAAAGTTCAGTTTGTCTCATGCCTGTTAGAAACACTAACAGTACATTGGCACGCGTTTGGCAAATTACCTGTCCCTTTCTAGAAATGCTAATATACTATCATGGCTTTGAAAAAATTATATAAACTGGGAAATTATTCACTTAATCTTTCCAAATAGTAAAAGAAAACTTGTTCAAAAATGTCTGTCTTGAGGAACTCAGAGGAGTGAGCAGCTACTGAGGTTTTTTCCAGGCAGCTGAAATACGTGTGGAAGCGAATTAGTCCAATACTTTCGTATTTTGGTATCTTGTTTGTTTGTTTTCAGTTTGTTCATAAGTACATAGAAGGAAACCAGAGCTGCTGTTTGGTGTGTAAATTAAGTGCAGGTTGAGTAACTCCTTACTCATCTGTGAGTGTATAATATCCTGGAGCTGAGAGAATTTATCATTATGGGTAGTTTAGAGTTTTATGTATTTTACATTAAAAAAATGGTACCACAAATACTTAATGTTATTTACATTTGATAAAAAAAAAGTATGATAAAAACTGATAGTTTGAAACTATTCACAGCCTATGATTAAGGCTTGGAGGCAGGATTGCTGTTTTATTCTATATAGCCATGCATCCAGCACTGTTATGCTGAGTGAATTCCATTATGTGATATAGGCTTGTTTTGCCATTCTTTTCTTTTCTTTCTTTCTTTTTTTTTTTCATTTTTATTTTCTTTTACACAAATAAGTGATACAGGCCTGTTTTGTTTTAAATAATTATTTACTGGAAATGATTGATATAACAAATCACAGAACAAAACACTGAATCTGAATGTTCTAAAGGTAAGAAGAACTTTTGTCTCTTTGCAAAACCTATTTGAAAGTGAAGACTTGAATTACTGGTGACATTTCCTAACCTGCTGTTATTGTTACTGCTTCAGCAAGAATGGTATAAAGTACTTGGCACTGGAGTCATGGGGCAGGGTTGCATTAAACAAAACAACCCCCACCACCACATCTTTATTCAACGTGTATGGAAAATGATTCCTGGAGTAGTAAGACTGAAGAATATAATATGGAACTACTTGGATCTGAGAGGGAGGGTGAGGGAGAATGTGGATGTTGTGTCAAGAGACTTCTTTGCGACTCCTGCATTCATTAGCAGGCAGTGCTTGATGGCTTTCTGTCCAAGGGCTGAGGAATGCTCCAGTACAGCTGTCCATTAATGCACTCACTCTGATGTTAAAATAAAATTAATTGCAGCCCACAGGTCATAGTGACTCTTGTTGGCTTGCTGGTAATTTTCAGGGGAAGATTACAAGATAGATACACATATATATATGTATATATATAGTAAAATTTATTTATTCTTACCCACCTAAGGATGAAAGACTGCTGTGTGCAGTTAAGCAGGCCAGTCTGATCAAATCAGGTAGCAGCTTTAGTATCTCCTTAAGTAAGAGACAAGCAGCACAGGATACTGCCTTTGAAAAAAACCAACAACTGTAAATGTGTTCTGTGCTGCCACAGAGATGTAAATGCACATAAGCATGCCCTGTTTCTCAAGCAGCTTAGATGTACATTTTGGGCACCTGATTTTCTGCTTACTGAGTGCCATAATTCTAACTGAATTTACAAGGGGTTGCATTTTCTCAAGGTTATAAATCCTGTAATAAATGCTGTGGAAATGTAGAAGTGATTAGCCTTTAAGAATAGAAATTGTTCTGTTTGCAGCTTTCATTCATTTTGTTTCTCTTTTACATGGCAAGGGGATATATGTGTATGAATGAACATATAAATGCAAAAACAAAAAAAAATAGGATGTCTTTTCTCTCTGTTGGTCCTGATAGCCCTGCAAATATTGGCTACGGCAAGAAGTGTGGTTACACAGCATGGGTGGATCGGATCTAGGTTCTTTCTTTCCTTCCTTCTACCATCCTTATGTTTCTGTTCTTCCTTTTTGCTGCCCCTCAGTGAGCCTGTTCAGCTATCTCTAGCTATTTATGGTTTTCCTGTGCTACACTTAGTGAACGGAATTGTTTCACCGAGGCCGTGTCTGTGCTGGGGTATAAACCATGCCAGGGACTGTTCTTGGGAGCTGGAGCAAAGTGTCCAGATTGCTGGGACGCAGCCGTGCTCCTCCTCAGGCTGCTGCTGGCTCTGGAGCAGAGCGCTGTGCTCTTGGCCTGGCGTTGGCCTGGGTGTGGGCCAGGCTGGTGTCACAGAGAACGCCGACAGCACGGCTTGGCCCTGCTCTGGGCTCCTTTACTATTGCAGGGGTGGCCAGCAAGGCTGGACAGGGCTGGGAGCCAGCACAGGCACCAGCACTGGGATGGCTGGGAAGGAAGGAGGATGGGGGAAGGTGCAAGGACCTATGGAAGGAATATCCCTTTGATTTGAGAGAACTATTACGTTACTTAAGCTTGTCTAAGTACTCTTAAGGTAACTTTATTTTGCAACCAACAACTTAATTTGGCTCCACAGAGAACTCTGTGCTGTGTCCTCATAACTGCTCTTTTGAAGTCTGATTCAAGCCAGCTAAAATGCCTTATAAAGTGAAGTAAAATTGGAATATGAAAGTACATATGCTGCTTTTTAAACAGGCTTTCTTATCCTGGCTGTTTCACTGGACTCATGCTTTAGTTCCACCTTTCTGCAATTCAGATGCTTCCTCAGTTAAAAGAAGCGGAAAGGAGGAGCGGGGTGGCCAACGGGCAGCAATGCTGGTATTGCTGTTAAACTGGTCGCCAGACACCCTTCATGTTGTCGTGTGAAGAATGAGCAGGGAAAATAATAGCAGGAAAATAATTGCTTATGTTTTGACACTTTTGGATCACACAGGAGCATGAGGCTTGTGACCTCCATACTGTAGTGAGTGACTTGATTTAGAGCTGTGAAGTCATGTGTCCCAAGAATATCCTCCATCTGACATGTCAGGAGCTTGCAAGTACAAGTACTTGACATCCGTTTGCCAAAAAATGTAGATTAATTGCATTCATGCTAGTTGCCAAGGCTCCTGTCAGCAATGGTAATTCAGTGTAAACTTTGTGATACGTTTATCACAGAGAAAAACTTTTTAAGGTAGGTACGTCTAGATTATCAGAATAAAACTTAAGGCTTTTGTCAAAACAAAAGAAATCCCAAACAAAACAAAATAAAGATAAAAACCAAAAGAAAAGGTGAAAGAATTTTGTTTCACGTTCCATTTTGGGGACTCGGAGTTGTGGCATGACATTAAATTGAAGTTACTTACTTTAGGTATGTTTTATTTGTTTATTTATTTAAATGTAATAACTGAGCAATAAGCCTGTAAAAATGCTTTGAAGGAATGAATAAAACAGTAGCACAATGAAGAAAAAGTAAACTACACAACTCCAGGTGCTGTTTATAGAAGACATTGATTATTTTGTGCTAGTAGAAGAGTGTGAAAGCTAGCCCGTTGGGATTGCTCAATTTGCATAAAGACACTTGCAAGCAGAAGGGGCCTGAATCTGTAATACCTTGTCTGAGGGACATTCTTTTTTATAGGATATAAATTCTTCTGTTAGGCTGAATTTAGTTTATCAAAAAAGTCATGTTACTGTGTCTGGGCAAGGGGATAAAGTTGATCAGTGAAATGAAACCACTGAAAATTCACAGTGGTGGTGTTCTCTGCTAAGAAGGAGAATTCAGGCTCCTTGAATCTCTTCCAGAAACAGATGTAAATTCCACTGTAGCTTTTCAAATAGTGAATAATCATGGTCTGTTTTGTTGGGTGATGAATCATGCAGGGGGTTGCAGATGGTGAGACAAGTGCAGCTGTGCCAATGCTGGAGGAGCTGAGATAGGAGACAGGAGGGGGAAGGAGGTGATTTGGGATTGAGTTGATATGGCTGGTGAAAGAGAGAGGTAAGACAGCTGAAAGAGCATTGGAGAGGAGTGTGCCAGGACGGAGCCCAAACTGTAACCTGAGATTTGGGATGGGGGGCCTGAGAAGAGACATTCTGGAGGCAGAAAGATATTTTTTGTTGTCATTGGTCTTTGAAACAAAAGTTGCATCATGAAACACCAAAGTAACTGGACTTCTGTCCTGAGCCAAAACAAGCAGGAGCCTGAGCTTAGATGTAGAAGTTTAGGCTGTAAACAAAAAGAGAAAACTGAGACTTCATGACCCTTTTAAAAGAATGCTGATCAGAAGTAGGAGAGCTGTTGCAGGAACAGTTACAGATGCAAAATTGTGGGCTTTTTTATTTTGATTTTTCTGAGCAGGACCTATGTAATGAGATCAGCGTCACAAAATTTGGGAGTTTGTCAGGTGGAGAAGCTGTGCCTGAATAGGTGGACTGAAAATGGGGAGTTGCAAGGCCTAAGTTATCATTAAAAGGCAGGTAAGACTCAAGTGAGGCTTTTCACAGTCTTAAATCAATATGCTAAACACACCAAACCATCTTTCAGAAAACCTTTTGCGTTAATAATTTTAATTTGTCTTTTTCTTTTTTCCCCCTCTCCTTTTAGATCAAAAATATTGTTCAAAGACAACAACTTTTTTCAGGAAGAATGCTGCCATTAATATGTCTGTGAGAATTAGTATTTTTGCCCGTGAGTCAGAAATTTTCAGCCAAAGTGAATATTTAACCATTATTTCAAGGACAGCCAATTATCTTTTTCTTAATAAAGGATGTGATTAGGAGTCAAAGTGAGGGACCCTGGAAAACTGTAGAATAATCCAAGTGCTGATGTAACCTCAGGCACCTATTGAACACTTATGTGTTCTACAAACCCTAGGAAATATAAAACAAATACTGAAAATGAGCTGCCAAAAAAAATGGGGGAAGAACGTGGCAAAAGTCCAGATCTGTCTTGGAAGAGAGCTGTGCTCCAAAACTGCTATACTGAAAGCTATTTTCAGGGTTGTTTTCTCATCTCTTTTGGGCTAGTTACCTGTCAGGTATATGCAGCATGGTCTGCTGTCCTCTTCCTCCACCCAGTAATTCTGAACCTGGAAGTATTCTCAAATTAGAGAAAACAGTAATGGCTGCAGAGGCCTTAAAGTCCTCTAATTGTTATTAACTTGTTACCATGGTGGTAGCTTGGAAGAAGAAAGGAAAACATATTATTGACCCTACTGAGGAAATGATGCAATATGAATTCAACAATTATCTGTTCTGTTTGGGCTGTCAATTGCCAACAAGCACAGGAGGACAAGGGAACCTATTGCATGACAGGCTGAACCAGCTAGAGCACGCTTGTGGTGCTCCAGGAATGCCAGGGAGGGGGGACTGTGAGTACAGCGCAGGGAAAAGAGCAGGGAGACAATGATGGGACAGCATGAATGGCAGTGGTGTGAAAATGTTATGTCTCTGGGAGCAAATAATAGGAATTAAAGCTTTGTAATTTCTTCTCCCCAGAGTTGCCCTTTCCCCAGTGTTTTAATGCTGGCAGTGGTAAACACCCATGAATGCTAATTTTCAAATTTGGGTACTCTCTGGATGCTCTCGAACTTTTATCATGCTGTTTAAACAACCGCAAACACTTCATGGATGCTCAGTAAACTCAAAACTTGCTATCTGCCAAATGTAACATGTGGCCTTGAATTAGGTTGTATTTAATTGAAGTATTTATGTCTCAGGAACAGTTATTTGGTCTTCTGTCAAATAAGAAAGGTTGAAATCATATGGGAATATTATATGTGCTTAGAGAACAAAAGATTAGGTAATTATTTCTTATCCTTCATTTTACTATAAATTTCGACTGAAGACAGGTATTTTTATTTTTAGCACAGCAAGGATGCTAAGTTCTAAAGGGTATATTATTGCCAATAAGGGGTTAGCAACAATATGTACCAGTTACTGTGTCACACATAAAGGTGTGTGGGTACAAAACAAAAGGAATTCTTATATCCTACTTTATAATAACTCATTTTAAATTATCCATACATATACATGAACTCCCAAAGATTGATGAAGTAGTATCAGTTTCAGAAAGTGTATTAAAGGCTTTGTTTGATTCCTCAGTTAGTGGCAATTGTTTTTTATATCTTTTCTTAAATACAGTACATCTGAAATGTCACATTTGTTAGAAAGAGCTACTAGACAGCTAGGCTTGTAAAAGTTATGATGTCTTTCTTGATGTAACAGTCACGTAAGTTGGATTTTTTAGTTGGTTTATTTGGTTTTATTTTTTTTATTCAAGCATGTGATCAAGTAAAACTTATGAGTGAGAGGTTTATGTAACAGCACAATAAATATGGTTAAGGGAAAATGGCAAAGAATTTTGCCTGGCACTGCCTCTGTATGTATTGTAGTTTTAATTGACAATTTTAGTTGCACAATTGTCTTTAATTTGTTACCCTATGAAGTTTATTTTTACCATATGTAGTGAAAACATTCTCAGCAGGAGACTTAGCAAGGGGCTTACATTTTATTTACTTCAAAAATTGATTATATTGGAGATAATAATTTTGTCACCACACTAAAATGCAATTTCTGTATGCCTTTTACCCGCAAATATCTGTATCCTTCAACAAATGTGATTTCTGTAGAGTATCAATGTATAGTTAGAAGATTGTTGAGCAGACACTTTTCATAATTTGAGATGCTATAATCACATGTGTAAGGAAACAATTGCAACATTCCAATTTAGTCTTAAGGATCTGGTTCCCACTTGAGCAGCATGTTGGGACAAATGTGTGGACTGTTTGTAAACCCTGTATATGTCACAATCAACTGACTTCACCACTCAAACTTACTTTTGCATATTATTTTTAGAAAAAAAAGATGATAATGGTTTAAGACATCTAACCTGTGCATACAGATCATAAGACAATTTCTGTGGGATTTTTAGTTTGATCCTTTTTCTCAGTTCTCTTAATTCTGGCCATACCATACAACCAATTTAGCCTCAGTCTGAGCATTGATCTCTGAAACTGAGGTGTCCCTGACTGTTAATCAATTCAAAATCTTGGCTTATGTAATTAGCTGGTCAGACAATTATACAGTATTGCTAAACAGAAAAAAACAGGCAACTTCCAAACAAATGGGTGAGGAGTTTTTGGGACACAACAAATAAATGGGTAAGGATTTTTTGGAACACATGGGGAAAGTGCAAGAGCTTTTTGTTCATCAGCAGGGTGATAAAATTATAGCAAATACTCAGATGACACATTTGTGTGAACGTGACCTTGGGTCTTGGATCAAATAGCAAATACATGTATGTCATGTTTGTCCAAATGTGACCTTGCCTTGGTTCAAATATCATCCATAAATCAAATCCCAGCTTTTGATTTACGTGTAGGGAGAACAGCCCTAAATGATGCACCAGATCTTTGCTTCTCAGCAGTTGTGGCCCCCACATGTGAGCATTCAGCAAACACAGGTAGCATCTGTGTGCTAAGCAGTGTTTTTTTAGCCTCGTAGCCTACAAGGCGTTGTCGCAAAAGATTTAGAGTCTGTATAAGTTTGAAGCACAAACTGCTGTGGCTGATAGGATTAACACTTGTAATCATTTGAATCCTCCTCAAGCATGGAATAATTTGAGTGGAGTGTAACAGTGACCTGAAGAGATTCTAACATTGAAATGCATTGGATAAAGAGCAACTTTCAAAGCATTTATCTTTAGATGAAAACTCACATTTAGAGGAGCTAAGAAACCCAAACCAACCAAAAAATCTCCAAGTCATAATGGTGTTTTATGCAGACTTGAACCATTTGAGCTTGAGTTCAAGCAACAACTTGATCTCCCCTCTTTACAGAAAAGAGGTAGGAAAAACAGATTTTTCTTTTATGAAAAGGACCGTGATGCAAATTTAATCAATGCCATGTTTGATATATCTGATGTCCATTTGTGTGGAAAAGAGCAAGCATGGTTGCAGATAGGTGTAGACTTAAGGTGATAGACCTGTAAGTCTTGTCTTTGGAGCGTGGAGGCAAAAGTTGCACAACCTTCTGTCCTGTTGCTGATGAAGCCAAAACTGGCTCCTGTTGTTAAATGGGATGGCAGGGGCTAATTTAAACACAGGCTTCAGATGTCACTGTGCTGGTAACCCAGACCTGTGGTATTTCTTTACATCTGAAATTGAGCTGTCTGCTAAAGGCTGACTAGTCTAATGTTGTGGATGAAATATGATGAAATCTGTTTTCTGCTCTACTATGAAGTCCGTGTAAATGTAGAAAGTTCTGAACCGAGTTCCTAGTTACTAGGTTCTTGAGGGGCTTGTTGAATTTAAAATTCTCTATTAGAAAGCCATTTGATGCTAGGACGTTGTTTCATTCTTTGCAAGCAGCTGAAGATTTTCTGTGAGCTAGATTCTACTCTCAGCTTGAGTTTCCAGCACTGGAACTATTATTTTATTTTGTTTTAGTTATTTATTGGAGCATTTTGTTTCAACTCAGAGTAGATGCCTCTGTCTTCCATTTACTGGGTTTCTATAGGAGTTTTACTGCTTTTTTCTGTTCTCTCCATTGAGCCAGCACTAGTATTTTTTAAGGCTTTGCAGTGAACTGGATCTGGGAAGTGATCTGAAAAAAAGTACCATGTTTTTAGTATGTAATCATGGCCTCAAAGATTAGTCATGGCTCTGGAAATTCCATTGAGCTCCACTCAACCCAGACATGTTAAGTGAGCTGTTTGACATTAGTTGAGGTGAATTATCTCTCTTATTTCTGTTTGCTGAAATTAATTTCAGCCTTGTAATTTTTGCTCCCTTAGTAACTGCATCTGTTGTGTGAAAGTGAGAAGGTATGATATTTGAAATAAATAGTTTGATTATCTCCTGAATAGTTTTGTTGCTATCTGGTTATTAGTTACTTTTTAAACAGTAATCTTGGCATAATAAACAATTTTTAAAACTATTTGGTGTGTAATGAATGTATTACATAAGTGAAAGAAAGTATTGGAGGAAATTGTGAATATATATAATCACAAGGGTCTGGAAAGCAGCTGAATAGTTTAAACCAGAAAGGTTGCATTTAAAAGGGTGGTGAGTGGTCTTGTTCAGAGATATGGGTCTGTAATACACGCCGGACAGTGTCTTTTAAAATCCAGTGGTACAGAAAATCCTGGGACCAAAGAAACACAATTTCTGGTCTCAGTAAATTCTCCTTGGGTTTGACTGAGTGATATAAAACCTAAACAGAAATAGTCCCGTATTGTTTCTCGCACTTTGTCATGGCTTAGCCCCAGGTGGCAACCAGGCCCCACAGAGCCTCTTGCTCCCTGCCATGCTGTGGGACTGGGGAGAGAATTGAAATCAAGGTTGATAGAATTTTTACTTATGTACCTTTTAAGATCTTAACTTTAAAATTTTATTGTCAATTTTCAAAATTAGGGTATGTGAATTTTGATTTCTTTTAAAGGCAAGGTTACTTACCAGTTGCGTATGCTATCCTGGAGTACAACTAGGTAAAGGGTAGGAAAGATCATTTTCCAGTGTGAGTTTTTTCAGGAGGGGGACATGGAACTGGCAGCCTTGATGAGGGGGTGGCTTAGGAAAATTTTTCATCACAGGCATAGTAAATTATCTTTCTCATAGGTTCTTAATCCTTTGTAAAATATAAAATATTACTAGTACATTATTACTAGTATATATGAGGTTACAAAGTATGAAAACTGAATCAGTTGTCACATGCTAGAGGAGAAAATATGCATACTTTCCGAGACAGAGATCTGGGTGTCAGATTCTAGGTGCAAGATTTGTTTTCATTTGTTTTGTTTGTGTTGAATCAGGATAGTGGAAATATCCTGAAACTTACATATTCGTCGCTCTTCTTATTCACCTAAGTTTTCTAAAAGTATCTGCTGCAATCTCTAGCTTTACATGTGCTGTTTTCAGCCCCAGCGTTCTCAAAGTGACCTGGAGGTAATGATTGTTTCAACTTTAACCTTGGTATTTGCAAGCAAGCCCTTAACACGATCAATCTGTGTATGTAGTAAGTTCAGACTTTGGTACTGCTTCCCAGAGACCTTTGCATCTCAGAGACCTGTTTCCTTACAGGGATTATCCCTGCTGTGGCAAGTACTGAATGTGGAAGGGCTGAGGATTTAATAGCCCTCCATCCCTTTCCAAAAATGAAGCAAATAGCCGATAGCTGCACGATTAGGTTCTTTTCTGTGATAATCTGACTGATTTCTTTGAGACCTGTTTCAAGTTTATAGGTAAGTTACTCAGTGGGTGTTTGCAGTGTGGTGGTGGGAAAGGCTTCTTTTGAAAACAGACATATGTCGGAGATAACAGGATGTGAGAGAACACCAGTAAAGCCTGTTCAACCTTAAAACTATAATTACATGAAACTGTGTCCTAATTTTTTCTACGTGCTATTCACTTGTTTTCAGTTTACTTTGTGTGTCTTTTTAGGTGGGGGTAGGAAAGGGGTTACGGACACTAAAGTACTATGTGGGGAACTAAGAAAATCTTCTGGGAATATGTTTGTGGCCCAGAATTTTTGTAAAGACTTAAAAGACACAGATCTTTCAGTGGAATCATCACAGTGCAGCTATCACATCTTCTGTTGTGTTATGTGCAGCTTTTTTGTAAAGCAAAACACTCTCTGTGAGTACTACTTAAATGAACTTAATACTCACTACCTTTTTTATTTTAGAAGCTTTATTTTCACACAAGCAAGGATCAATGCATATTATGTGAAACCTGCCAATGAAAGCGTACGCATGTGTAAACATGCCCCAAACCCCTGGAAGCCAGAAGGCAGTTTACTACATGAATACTAGACATATTACTTAAAGAACTTCTGTGCCTGTAAAAGAAAATTAGTTACAACTTTTTCAGTAATGAAAATATTAGTATATTTTGACAGTCTTCAGATATGGTTATGCTTGCTAAGCTCCCAGTTAATCATTGACAACAGCTGTAATGATTAAGCAGCTGTAATGTACTTGTAGTGTTTGAAAGTACAAAAGGGTATGTAATCTAATAGTTAAAACAAGAAGCACTTCATTTGTGTTTCACTAGCTGTAGCTTGTTTTTAAATAAATCTAGCTCAAAAGGCTGATGGATTTTACATATTGGCTGTAAGTGTGGAAAAGGATGGTGCAATTTGGGCGATACCAAGGCAGCTGTTGCCATGTTCAGAGTTCAGCCTTTCCTTTCCTTCCTTTTTTTGTTGATGTTGATTTGTCTCCCTTAGGGAGACAAATTTGGTAGTCTTGTTGGAATTGCTGCAGAACAGTTATTCTCAGTTAACATCACAAAACCAATGCACATCAAGGTTTCTTTGCACTTTTCCCTCATCACAAAATAGCTACATCACAGGGATAGCAATTAAACTTTGTTTTCACAAGTACCATAGAAGTGATTTCTCATTTCTCAGTTTGAGTGTGTTCTGGTTATGTCAGGGACTTCCTCAGATAACTAAGAGCAAACAGCACAGTCAGTTCCAGGTGTTCCTGGGCTTATTCATGCTGCCTTAACAGAGAAAAGGTACAAAGACGTTCAAGATTTAAAAGTATTGACAGACAATAATAGGTTATGTTAACCAGAAGTGTGTGTGAGTCCTTTCTTTCTTTGTGAAAGTAATGTTTTGCAAGGGACTCTTCATCTGCAAAATTTCTCTGTATCTTGAGTCTTCATGAGATTGCAAGCATTGTTCTGAATGCATGCAGAAGGCTTAGCCATGAAATCTCTGTCAGATTATCTACAGTAGTCTGGCCCGTTTTCCTTGGGTGTGTGACCATACATTCCTAAAGAATGCAGCCTGCCCTTGAACACTTCAGGCATGGGCCAGCCGCAGCTTCTCTGGGAAACCTGTGCCAGAGCCTCACGCCCTCCCAGGGAAGAGTTTCTCCCCAATATCCCATCTATCCCTGCCCTCTGGCAGTGGGAAGCCCTTCCCTGTGTCCTGTCCCTCCATGCCTTGTCCCCAGTCCCTCTCCAGCTCTCCTGGAGCCCCTTTAGGCACTGGCAGGGGCTCTCAGGTCTCCCTGGAGCCTTCCCTTCTCCAGGTGAACCCCCCCCAGCCCTCCCAGCCTGGCTCCAGAGCAGAGGGGCTCCAGCCCTTGAGGCATCTCTACGGTCTCCTCTGGACTTGCTCCGGCAGTTCCACGTGCTCCTGCTGTTGTTCCCCAGGGCTGGAAGCAGCTCTGCAGCAGGGGTGTCACCTGAGGTGGCAGAGGGGCAGAATCCCCCCTCACTCTGCCCCTGCTGTGGGATCAGCCCAGGGCACAGGGATGGGGCATGTGGAGCTTCTCACTGACAGCACAGATGGTACACTAACACACCTGTTGTCTGTAACTGATGGTAGGAAGCAGGGATAAATTCCCAGGCTTAGTATCCTAGATAGTCATATTTGCTGCACTATGTGCTAAAGAATAATTTTCCTTTTCTAGTTAGAACTATCCAGTTTCAGAGAAATTGGGCAAATAGATTAGTCTTTGTAGTATGAGATGGCAAGTTAGTGACAGCATCTCTTTTTGTTTTTTTTTCACTACTCAAGAAGAGTGTGTGGAATATTGATGTTATTTCTCTATAGATTTTGATGGGAATTGCATAGTGCCTTCTATAGAAACACAGTATGTAACCTTTCTCAGCAATGGAGAGGAAACAACAATCTACAGATTACTCTTGTCATAACTTTCATTCACATTGAAGTCTTTCTGGGAACTTCTCCCCTCCCTCCATGCTGTTGATGATTCATATTGCATAAAGCTTCCAGAGCAACAGAATGTTGTATAATATTTCAGTATTGGATTAGAATTCCTGTATTCAGTGTGCTGCAACTTGTTTAAATATTTAAAAATAAATATTCTGATTTTAATTATTCTTTCACCAGTGTAGATAAATTTGAGTGACTGCTCTCCTTGATCAAAATGGTGGACACTGAAAACCAGCTCTATCCCCTTACTCCCTTGGGGGAGGAGGATCTAGAAAGCCCTTTATCTGGAGAATTCCTACAAGATATGGAGAACATTCAAGACCTCTCCCAGTCTCTAGGTGATGATAGTTCTGGTGCTTTAAGTTTAACAGAGTTCCAGTCATTGGGAAATGGTCCTGGATCTGATGGCTCAGTTATAACAGGTAAGAGAGTTTTGGTTTATCACAAACTTTTCTTTTATAAATATCATGATAGAAAATAAAAAATTCTTTAAATTGTTGTTTATGATGAAGAGACACAAGAAGTATATAAACTGATTATAGCGTGGTCTTAAAATATTACTTTGTTAGACAAGTGTCACTAAAAATTCCTGTAACAAAGTTTGTTTTACATTATCAATATTATCACCACCTTTTTCAAAATAATTTTTAAAAATCATTATTACTAGTAAGCAGCAGTCTCAGTGGTCATACATTACATAGTCCTGAGTCAAAAACCTTTGTGAGATGCTTTGCTAGAGTGATCAGCACAGGAGTCACTGCAGAGTGTGGGACACTGTGGTGATGTCAGTGAGGTATTCCTGTTGAACCTTTTAGGTATAGAACCATTTGATGCGGTTTACAATTAACTTTCTAGTTGGTGTATGTTATGTTTTGTTTTAGGGGTTTCCTACTTTAAATCGATTCCCAGGCTGTGATCCCGGTTTCACCTTACAAAACCTGCAGTAATAGAAGTGTGTGAGTTTTGAAGGGAGCAGGGAGAACTGCGTCTTGGCACTATTGGCCAAAGGACTGTTTATAGAACTACGATTTGGTTCCCTTTTGGTTGCAGACCTTCTTGTTAGAGAGATGCCTTGTACAGGAAAAGTTTTTATGTGCTTTATGTATGTGTATATGCATTTATAACATAGTTCTTCAGGCAGTAGGTTTTGCAGTTATTTGTGCGTGAGTTTGTACGAGGCTTACAGTAATTTAGATCAGCTTTTAGAGACACTTTCTCATTTGAGTCTTCAGTGTTCATTGCAAAACGTTCTAGTTTTGTGGTTAAACAGGATGCAAAATGTAAACTTGCAAGGCTCAAATTCCAGAAGGCAAGTAAAAAGAAATCACACTTCAAAAAAAATCCTGGGGCTTAGGCTGTTCTTGACGACTCTGATGCCTGTGGGCTTGGCAACACTGGCAATGCAGACTCGGAGTTTTATGCCAAGGTTTTTTCCAACGTAATACTTGCTGACCTACATTCATGAGTGTTTCTTAATCTGTCTGTTAAAATAACACACCCATTAATTTGCTGAAGTCTTGTGGGGCAAGTTGCAAGATGGAAGATAGAACAAATTCTGGCCTCAGAAAATGTTTTCCTTAAACAAGATGGAAATATTAATTGAAATAATTAAGGTTGGCTCGTGTTAGTTTTGTAACATCTTCATCTGCTAATGACACATCTAGAGAGTTTATCTCATTGTATAATTCAGAAATGCTTTTGCTATTATAAGCAAAACATAAAATATCTGTGTGGTGTGTATTTACTGAGTACACTATGACCCCTCTAGTTCTTGTTTCCAGAGTAGCTTCAATAAAGCTTTTTCCTTGTTGGATCATATGTCCCATCAAAATTAGCAAGGTACACCCTGTATTTTGTGTGTGTTTGAACTGGTAATATGAATTATTTTTCAAAGATTTATGGTCACATTATTAGTTCATTTAATGACTATTAACTCAAGGTGATTTTTTAGGATAAGCTCATTTTTTTGTGTGGTTTTAGTATAGAAATTGCATCAGCTTTGATAGTATAGTATTTATGAAGTGTTCCTTTTTCTTTTAGACACCCTTTCACCAGCATCCAGTCCTTCATCCATTAATTTTGCCACAGCTCCAGGTAGCATAGATGAATCATCCAGTGGAGCATTAAACATTGAATGTAGAATTTGTGGGGATAAAGCCTCAGGCTACCATTACGGAGTACATGCTTGTGAAGGTTGTAAGGTACAGTCGTGATTTTCTTCTTAAGAACTTAAATCATGTTGCTGTATTTATGGGGTATTATGAAGATAAACATTTGGTACATAAATTTTTGATTGCTACAGTTCTAGCAATTACAATTATCTAAATATAAGCATATATGTGATCTTTTCTCTGAAGTAAAGTGTTCAGGCATCATAACTCAATACCAGACCTTCATCAAGCAAGAGCAATTTTCAGTGATCATTCTAACACTGCTTTTCTGGATATAGTTAGTTAAGCACTAAAACAACTTAGAACACCAACTTGTGACCAAAAATCAAAGCCTTCCTGCTCCACTAATGTTTTGTTTGTGTTGGGAGTATGGCTGGAAGGAGCATGCCAGTCTGCTACGTTCCCATTATAACAGTAACAAATCCCAAATTTCTCATCTCCACCACAGTCTGGCTGAATCACTTGGCATTGGGCCTCTTCTAGTTTTGGGGCCAGGATATGTGTCTGGGGAAAATTAATCATTAATGTGTCATTTTTGTGATTATATGGTCCATGAATTGTGAGATTCTTTTCTTTTTCATCTAGTTTCCATTTTTTCTGCATTACAACGTGAGAGAAGGAAAATAATTGTCTCTGTGTACAGTTTCTTTCATGCACCATGTCAGAATATGACCATGTGAATATAAATCTTACAGAGTAATGCAGAGTATCTCTGAGAGATGGGTAACCAGTTCACAGCCAGGTGTGTCCCCCAGCCTAAATGCCATGTTGTTGTGTCGTGGGGCACAAAAGTTTGGGATGTCTGTGAATTTGCGGACCCTGCGGTTGCACAGTGACCAGCCTGGCATTGCAGCGTCAAGGCGTCGTGGTGAGAGCTGTTGGGCTGTTGTGTAACACTCAGTGCCGTGTCTTTGGCTCTTCAGTACACTGTGCTGTGTCCTCATACCCCTCACATTTGCTGGGTGAAGAAAACCTGTTAATTCTCCGTGTGTGTGTGACTTCCGCTATGGAAGATGAAGGGTATTTCTGGCAGAGGACGCTAAGAGAACACGTACAAAAGCAATATGTGACTGTTTTACTTAATTCCTAAGTGCAAATCTGCTCAGGTACTCTGGGTTCTTGGTTCTTTACCCCAGAAGAGAGGGCTGAGAGCTACTCCCTCCTTCTGTGTTCTTCATTCTGAATGTGCTTTCAGACCACCACTACCACTGTGTGTTCGTACTTCTGACCAGGTTATACCTTGTGAATTCTTTCACAAGTGACATCAATAAACAATGAAAGAAAAAAGATTACCTGTATGATTGAAGCTTAGTAGTCAACATTCTTTAATGTTACATATTGTCTTTTCAAACTTTTTATAGGGCTTTTTTAGAAGAACAATTCGTTTAAAACTCGTCTATGATAAATGTGATCGCAACTGCAAAATTCAGAAAAAAAATCGTAATAAGTGCCAGTACTGTCGTTTTCAAAAGTGCCTTTCAGTTGGAATGTCACATAATGGTAGGTAAGAGTGCCCTTAATTTGTTTGTTCCTACCTGGAGTCTGCTGCTGGAAGCAGGCACTTGGATAGCATTTTTACTCATACGCATGGATTGAATCTCAAATTTTTTATGGGATAGATCATGGCGGGAGGCATCAGTTTCCCTGGTGGGTTCATGTAGTTGGTACAGAGCTGCCAGATGTGCCATTATGAGCTCTACACAGTTGTGCTGGATGTCAATTTGTCCATATAAATGTTCAATTATTTGCTTTCTTCACCCAGAACTCTGGCACCAGTACTCCAATTGAAACATTTCAGTACTGGAAGAATTCTGATCAAGGGCTTTGTAGAGGAGTAGGAGTAGAACAACTAGCTCATTGTGAGAGGGAATGATGTAGGATAGAAATCTGTAGGAAAGTAGACTTCATTATTTTTCAGGTAACAGTGCAACAGCTCTTGGGCAGATGGTTAAAAAACTGGGGGGGGAGCGCAAAGGTCTGTGCTGGCTGTGGTACAGGAATTCGTTAGGTTTCTTGTTAAATAGAATGATAAAAATTCCGAGCATTTAGCTACCCGGTTTAAAAGTTATGTTGTTGTTTGTGTTAGTGATTTGAGATAAGGCTGGTAGGCCTGTGGCTTACAGACCAATTTCAACCCACGAGGCAGGATGCAGCTTGTTGAGCAACATGGGTGAAGAGGGAGAGGCCAAGCCATGAGAAAGCACATTTCTGTTGGCCAAATGACAGTAGTTTGATTTCTCTACATAGGTCGGATATTGCCAGGGCTGGACTTGGGTGCAGGTGCAATTTGGAAGTAGGTGAAAATGCTAGGATAGGTGAAAAGCTGTGCGTTAGGAGACAAACTTCCTAAGGAAAATACGCAGTCAGGATAGCTGGGGTGGGAACATGGCTGGGAAAGCTGCTTATGACTTTGTAGTCCAGAGTTGCAGTAGGAGAGTTGACTTTATGGTTCTGCATACACCTGGCTCCCTTGTGGTGAGCCTTGACTGAGTCTGGGGTCCACTGGGAGAAGGTTGATAATCTCTGCAAGGTTGATGATAACCATCCTGAAGCAGCAGACTTGTGAAAAGCATGTCAGCCGGTGACGTGACATCGCAGGGGCAGGAGCTGAGCAGGGAGCTGTGCTGCTTGGCAGGAATTGACATCCATTTAAAGCTGTTCCATCCTACTGAGACACTGTGACAATACTTCTCAGGAAAAGAGTTAGAACTAAAATTACAGGCATGTCCTTAAAACTGTAAGTTTCAGTTTAGTGCAGGTATTCTTTCACTGTTTCAATAAATTGGTGTGACGGTCCACGCATAAGAGAAAGGAAGCACCAAAGCCAGATTCCAAACAGGCCTTCCATGTTGGACTTCAGTGAAGTCCATGGCTGTATTTCAGAGCATGTCTAGAGTCTCCTCCTTATGTCATGAGGAGATCCCTTGGGCACATGTAAGGGCTAATGCTGCACATGCCATGCCATGAAGGACTCAGTCCCAGCAGTGCTGCCCCTGGTTGGACGCTGAAATGCAGAATCAGTAACTCGCTGTATGAGCCATCTCCAACACTTGCACACCTCCCACTGCTATGACTCTTTTTAAAGGGGAGCTGGTTTAGTTTGAAACTGAAATTGAAGAAGGATGTAGACATGCCTGTTTTACAGCTAAGTGGCAAGACCACTTGCCCAAGAATCAGGAGACCTCCATGCCCCAGGAGTGTTCCAAGCCAGTAATGGAGTCTGGGCTGGACTCTGCCACAGCTCTCCAGCTGGGGTGTGTGTTCTCTGCCAGCCTCCTGTCAGGAGTTCACTCAGGCTTTTACAGTTCCCAGGGTGGACCTGGATTTTCACATTGGGAAAAGGAGAGAGCAGCAAGGAGAAAACAAAATACAAATACCTAGGTAATGTAGAAGGGAAAAAGCACATGTTCTGCAGATACCAGTTTTGCATTCTGAAACACCTGATTTCCTTCAGTTTATTATATTAGTCACCACTAACTGTGTTAGGAAGGAGGAGATTTCTTCACCTGTGCCTCAGTTTTTCTGGACAGAAAGTCTTACTACTCTAATCAGCAATGATAAAAGCCTTAAGTTCCGTATAACTTAAATTTGTTTTACACTTACGTCTTCCCATCAGCAATACGTTTTGGAAGAATGCCAAGGTCTGAGAAGGCCAAGCTGAAAGCAGAAATTCTAACTGGTGAAAATTATGTAGAAGATTCCGAAATGGCAGATCTTAAATCACTTGCCAAAAGAATTCATGATGCTTACCTGAAAAACTTCAATATGAACAAGGTTAAAGCCAGAATCATCCTTGCAGGGAAAACCAATAACAATCCAGTAAGTACTACTTCTGTTACTTTAAGATAAAGCTGGCAAGCACATAAGGTGATGATAATAATTTGTTAAACTCTTTAGCAAATCTTTCAGAAAGTGAATATCATGCTAATACAGACTTGAAATATTCAAAGAGAATACCTGTACTAATATGGTTGGTTTTAACCACTATCAGAATAGCAAAAAGCTTTAGGAAAGACAAATTACTAACTTTCAAGTGGAAACTCATAACATTAAATTGTAATAGACACACAAGGGAGTGAAAATTAGTTTTCAGTCAAAAAATAAAGTGACATCTGAATGTGAAAACCTCTTGATACAGAGGAAATTGTTAGAAATTGATTTCCTATTATGACATTGGGAAAAAAAAATACAACATCTTTCTGTCCCAAATGCCAGAACAAATACTATTATCTTCTAGGGTGTGCAGGAGCTCTGCATGACTTTTATTTTAATCAGAACAGTATTAATAGCAAGAGGGGAAACAAACCTTGAGTTTGTAATTTTTTGTTTACAGTGTTGGCCATTTCTTCACCCAGCCTTCCTTATCTTTACTGTATGGTTACTTTAAGAGGCAGAAGTAAGTGAGGTTGTGAAGACACGTATGCTGTAGAAGTTATTTTACTTTCAGGATAATTTAGCCAAGGTCTACCTAATGCTATCACCTGCTTTTTGTTTTGTAGCACATGAAAGCAGATAATCACTGTAAGGCTTGTTTCACTTCATGCGTATTGATTTAAGTTACTTCTGTGATTTTTGTTACTTATGTGTAGAAGATGAGTATCATATTTTACCAATAGCTTTAGTTTCAGTAAAAATTTGCAGAGAAGAGGTTTTACATATTCCATAATGAAAACCATGTAAGTGTGGGGGTGAGTGTTATAAAAATGCCAGGCAAGCTGTCTTCTACATTATGGAATTTGGGCATATTACAGTCTAGTCTAGCCAAGCCTACAGCTTTCTGCATTAAAAGAGAGGCACGTGAATTATCCCAGTCTTTTTCATTGGATTAAAGCAATGTGTAAAATTAAGCACAGGCTTAAACATTTTAAGGGGTAGAAGGTGACAAGCCTACAGTAAATACCATGTTTTACACTGCACTGAGGTTTCTGCAGAAAGTCCTTTTTCTGCTTGTTTCCCCCTGTCAGAACCATAAGGCACAACATGTGTCACACATGCAGGAATGGGTCCCAGAGCACTGCATCCCAGTTCTTGTGTTTGCACGTGCGTGGTCACAACCAACAGATAAAACTAAATTAAAGACAGGTCATATGCCTTTACATTTAACTCTTTGCAGTGTTGTTTGCAGAGCAGACTTGTTAGATACGGCAGTTTGTAGTTCTGTCATACAATGTTCCTTGATGCAGAAATATGAAAGAATTCAGGGTGTAGTGATAGTTGGAGACTGATTAGCATGTAAGTTCAAGTTTATCAAAATTCCTATTCTTTAGGAAGCCTGTGGTTAATAACCTTTCTTTTATAACTGAATTAGTGATTGTTTTTTCCTCTATAGCCATTTGTTATCCATGATATGGATACCTTGTGTATGGCAGAAAAGACCTTGGTGGCAAAATTGGTAGCCAATGGGATTCAGAACAAGGAAGCAGAAGTTCGGATATTCCACTGTTGCCAGTGTACGTCTGTAGAGACTGTCACAGAACTCACTGAGTTTGCCAAATCCATCCCTGGCTTCTCCAATCTTGACTTGAACGATCAAGTGACGCTATTAAAATACGGAGTTTATGAAGCCATATTTGCCATGTTGGCCTCTGTGATGAACAAGGATGGGATGCTGGTAGCCTATGGGAATGGTTTTATAACCCGGGAGTTCCTGAAAAGCCTGAGAAAGCCATTCTGTGATATAATGGAGCCAAAATTTGATTTTGCAATGAAATTCAATGCACTGGATTTGGATGATAGTGATATATCCCTTTTTGTTGCTGCCATCATTTGCTGTGGAGGTAAGCATTACATATTTGCTCTCTAAGGCAGTAAATTTCAAAATTTCCCTCACATTAATTATTAATTTTAATGGAAAAGCTTCTACCCTTCTTGAAGATTCAATTCTATCTCTAATTATACTTTAACAATTCATAATAAAATTATGACTTATATTCTTTTGCTTGTTTTGAGAACAGATCGTCCTGGTCTTGTAAATGTAGGACACATTGAAAAAATGCAGGAGAGCATTGTGCATGTACTGAAACTTCACTTGCAAACCAACCATCCTGATGATACCTTCCTCTTCCCAAAACTTCTCCAAAAAATGGCTGACCTCCGACAGCTTGTCACAGAGCATGCTCAGCTTGTTCAGATAATCAAGAAGACTGAATCTGATGCACATTTACACCCTTTACTACAGGAAATCTACAGGGATATGTATTAAGGATTTTTAGTATTTTTCCACAATATTTAAAGACACAAAAATACCGATGGGAGCAAAACTACTCTCACAGTTACATGCTCTTCACTCAGCCCAGAGCAGGAAAAATCTAAAACTGGGGAACTGGAGTGTTACACTTCTTCTGCTTTTGGATCTTCTACCTTCTTTTGAAAGAGTTCTGCAAAAAAATTATTGGTCAGAATGCTCAATGAAGTGTCTTGCAATGGTTCTTTTATTTGGAAATTTGAAGATTTGGTAAGGAATACGTATTTGTGTAATAAATGAGAATATTAAGTAACAGAAATGAACAAAATTTTATCTCCTCTTGGCTTAGTCATTTTAGAATTATTACAACAAATTCAGTACCTTCTCTCCAGGTGTATGCACAATCAGAAAGATGATGCACTTTTGCCTAAAGGTAATTACTGAGAACCAACTAACACTGTTTCTTACAGCACTCAAGTCTAGGTGTAGCAAATGACTGGGTTTTACTGTCCATACACTTCTAAAAAATGGGAAAGACCTTTGACCTGCTGGTGCTTTAATTCCATTAGATGATGTACCACTTCACATAGTATTACACTGGCGTATCTTAGGACTAGCATGTTTAAAAGATGGTTCTTTTGTGAAATGAAACAAAATACAAATAGTTATCTAAATACAGCAGAGATGCTCCAGCAGGTTTTTCTTGAAGAGTAAAGACGATAAAGTGATGGAACCCTTTTTTAAGAATGTGTTTTAAGGAACTGTGAAAATGTCCTTGAGGTAAACTATATCAAATACTCTATATATTTTGGAGAGCTTGTAATAACTCAGGATGCAGTTTTGAATTAAAAATACTGTTTTGAATTAGCAGGAGTTTTGGAGAGATGGAAAACTCTGATTGTAGCCCAGAAAAAAAAAAGAGTTTCACCTTCACAGCATTCTACTGCAGTGACAGCTGACTCTGAAGAAATTACTAGATAGGAAAAGCACCTTTACAAATGTCTCAGCAGTATAGTTGTTTGGACCTGTTTACTTTTTTTGATGAATACACTGCTTCATTTTTTCCAATTATCCACTTGGATATATCCTTTCTCTTCCTTTTTAGACCATGTGGATAGTAGTATTTGCTACATTGTTTTGTCCTTGTGAATAAGGTGACAATATTGCCAAGAACTGTGTAGGTGTTGGACTGTGTAATAATATGAAAGACAGCACAGTTAAGAGTAAGTTCATCATGTTCCTAAGAGTAAACTCTGATTTTTGCAATTGTACTTTACTCCGGATGCAAAATAACCCGTAAGGAGATGGCCTGACTGCTTTAAGGCTCTTTCTTCAGACAGCACTGCCCAGAAGTGCCAGCTGCATGCAAGGCACTGCTGTTTCTGTTTCTTGTTGTTTCTTTGATCGAGTAAGTTCACATTATTGTTTCCTAATTTTACGTTCTGTTTCATAGCACTAGGGTCTCAGGAGTCATTCTGAGCATTTTCACTACAGTTAAGCTTTCAGTGGCACAGGAGGACACTTTGTACTTGTTGTGTTGTAGCACATTTGGAAATGCCAGAATTTTCACTGCAAGAATTGAGTAAGACTGATTAAGTGAGACCATCCCACTGTGATTCCTATTTCAGTGGCAATGCTTGTTTCTGTCCAGGCCTACAGACGCTGGATAAATTACAGGTTGAAAAGCAACTTGGGGTTTATCTGGGAGAGGGGTATGAGCAGAGGTTTTAGTGTCAGTTATATTTAGTGTAAAATATTGAAGCATAGGCCTCAAATTTGGTGACCATCTAGGGCAGGATAGAAACAAGAAATGCATGTGCACAAAACTTCCTCCCCTTGGCTGTTGCCAGCCGGTGACAGGAACAGACCTCGGGCACTTCCACCCAGAGGATTGCTGGCCTTGCCAGGAACCCACAGATGACAAAAAGGGCTGCCTTTTATGTCTCGGAGCAGCAGGCAGAGTGCCCTCAGAAACAGAGCAGGCATTTTAGCAAAGCTGCTGCTTCGTTCTCCCCGTCAGCCCCTTGCACTGAGGAGCTGTGGGGTTCAGGCCTACAGCATCCGACTTGGAAATAATTGATATGCAGTATGGCTAATCCAAAAATTGTCAAAATATCAGCCATTTGGGGATGGCATGCTGAAACTCTAGTAGCCAGCTGTTAAATTTGTCTTCTTAAAAAATGGGTCACTTGAAATTTTTTTCCCACATAGCTCAGATTTTGCAAAGGGCGAATTTCAAAGTTGCGTTCCATAGTCTGAGTGTACTGAAGGTTCTCAGGAAAACCAGACACAGTCGGTGTGGCCAACAACTATTTTTCCTGCTCTTGTTCTCAAAAGTGGCTGGAACACTTTAGTGAGACACTTGGAAATTTTATATATATATATAATAATAATAAAAAAACAATGATTTAAGAATACTTAAGTTCTTAGCAAAGCTATAAAGAATTGAAAACTGAATAACTCAGTGCAAGACTTAACATTTAGCTGTTTTAGCAGCTGCTCGTAACAGAGTCCTATTATCAGCATTAGAAAAGTGCATAACTTTTTTGTAATTTGAAAACCAGCACACAATTTTTGACTAGTTTCTTGGACACTAAAGTTTGATTTCTGTCTTCAGTTAAATTGCAGACCTTTAATGAGAAAAACAAAGGAAATAACACATCTCTGAATTACAGAAGTGTGATGAAGATGTTAACACAGCCTGAAATTCTGGGTGGATTCCACTGCCCACACTGCTGCTCTGTGCACATTCCCACAGTCACTTTAGAGAGTGACTCAGTGCAGACAATTCTCTTCCTGAGCGTTAATGAGCAAAAGAAGTTCTTCATTTTTACATTACACTTTCAAGGAATTGCTCTTTTAGGAGGTGTCTGCAGCAGGCTTTGGCCAAGCAGATTTTAACATGACTCAATTTGTGTCCATTTTTTTCAAGTTTGTAATCTCAACTAGTCTGAGATCTATTTCTCATCTGTTACATCAGCATCTCCCCTATGTACAGATCATCTGGTATTTTAAAATATCCCTTCTGTGGAGGGAAATAAAGTGATCATATTTTAGGATTAGAAATGTATTAAAGAATTACTGGCTTTTAAGGTACAGTTTAGATCTGATTCTTGCCAACATAACTTGTTTTACTGTCGTAGCACAGAAAAACTTGGGTTAGCAACCAGGCACCACAGACAGCTTAAGACAAGAGACAGCAGATGGATAGAGACATATCCTGGGAAACGATGGTATGACTTAAGTTTCCAGCAAACGTACAGCTTACTCATTTTTGAGGGTTGAGGGGTTATTTATTTATTGGGATACCCTGGGTACTTTGACAGAGAAGGCAAACAAGGAAGGTTTTTTGCCAAGTATTAGGGAAATCAGATGTTCGTTCTTCTTTCCTTCTTAAATATTTTCTTTAATGGGTGCTGTTTCAAAAACTCTCTTTGTACCTTTTTAAATTTCAAATCCCGCTTTTGTTTTAAGCACAAATTGACACCTCATAGGAAAGTTTCCACTTACAGAAACTGCATCTTTTGTAGCATTTAAAGAAACCACATTTTGTATTTAATTGCCATTTGCATGTGCCTTTGAGCTTTGGTTCAAAGCTGAAGTGTTGCCAGAGAGCAGTCTTGCATTATTTCTGTCCCGCGCAGCTTTCAGAAATACCAGTGGCTGCACTAAGCCCATTCTCATGAGAGAGCTGGCACAAGGCTGCACATCGAAGAGCTTATAATAAGCATCTAAACATTTGTTTGTTTGTTCAAACTGCAGAAACGGGGAGATTTATTCATCACAAGAGCTGGGTCACATATGATTGAATTTGAATTTCCTCCTTATTTCTAATGGAAAGCCTGGACAAACTCGGGCACCGTCTCAGGCAGAGCCCCTGAGGAAGGACCTCCCAGTGGGTGCAGAGGAACAGTTACAGCTCTGTCCCTCCTGAAAAGCTCCCCGTGACTTAGTTGAAAATCTGCAACTGCATTTAACAAATGCATTTGTGTTGTGATACTGTTCAAGCATAAGGTCTTACAAATAATGGTCCTTCCCAGAAACCCCTCGTCCTTTAGGAAGTGTTGGATCTAGTGGAGCGTGGTATCTGGTGATTGCTTACATCTCAAGTGCTTTCCTGATAATCAGTTGCATATAATTTTTGTATCTGGGTTTAATCAGTTTTATTATCCTTCTTTTACTAGAGATTTAAATTATATGTGGGTTTGATCTAAGATTATTGATATTGTATGTGTTGTGGGATTTTTTTAATTTAATGTAATACCAGTTCTTCATGTTTCAAATTGTAAAATACAAGAATATAATTACAAGGTATAAACTTTGACTAAATTAATTACGGAGGTGCATAAAGAAAAACGTGTAAATTATTTAATTTAAATATTTGTTACATACTTTATCTTGTGAACCCTTTTGTACACTGAGGAAATACTTACTTTTATGGGCTAAGGATGAACGGGCTGAAGTCAAAGACAAATTGCTATTTATTCCTCTCTGGTCTTTATTGCTGTATCATTTGTGAAGAACTATCACAAATTCTGCAAGGTATCATTGTTTTGTGTTGACAGTTGTAACAAAAATTTAAAATATATTTTCGAAGAATATAGACTTCCTTTTATTTAATTTTAATAAAAGCAAGTCTAGTTGAGGAAGAGCTGTAATCCCAAAATTGAGGTTTTAACTCGAGTTCACTAGTACGAAAGGTAGTTTGTAGAACTGAATTAATCTTTGCTTCGCAGTCTGGTAGCTCATTTTCCGTGAAGTCTGAAAGCTAAAAAGAAGCTGCATTCAGTTCATGCACCAGTGCTGGTGTTTTCTGAGGAACTGACTCGTGGCTCGCTGGGAATAACAACGTGTGCTCAGGATTATTCCCAGCCACCTGCCCAGAGGGCAAGCTGCAGCTTTTGTAGATTCATTTTCAAACCTATGATTTGGCAGCACAAAACAAAATGTTGAAATGCCATTATTGGTTTTTCTGTAGGAGTGTTCCTGCAGGATTTTAAATAGAAGTGAATTCAGAGTCAGCTCATGGAGATTCTGTGATGCAGGTGTGACAGTCTGTGCCTACAGCATCCTCCTGAGGAAATGAGATACAGGAAAAAAGGTACCTTTCAAAGGTATCTACCTTTTGTTTTGCTGTAACCCGAACACAGCAGTTAGCACAATCTGTTACAAATGCTCTAGCAATCATTTGTACTTACTGCTTTTTATTTGTAACAGAAAAAACTTATTTCCTCAAATTGCTGCAACTTCACATATTCACTTGATCAGTGTCAGCATACAGGTGTGTTGTCTCCTAAGGTGTTTGTGTCATGTCTGTAAAAGCTCTGCTGAAGTTCCCTGTGCTCACCTGCAGTCACTTCCTCCCTGAATCGTGCTGGCAGCGAGAAACGCCCTGTGAAAGGTACTGATGGGAGCCATTGCTTTACACTGAGACACAGACCCAGTGTGACTGAGCCCACTCAAGGGAAGGGTGTTTCCTCCTCTCTTTTCTCCAACGTACTTAGAGGTTTTTTAAAATCTTTTTCTGCTTCTGAAGCTGGGGTGTTTTTCTTCTTGAGCTGCTGCTTTGATTGCATCTTGTCAGGTTCCATTGCAAGGATCTTTCAAAACAGAATTCATAATGCCAGGACCTCAATTCCAGATGAGCTGCTTCTGCCAGGGGATAGGCAGCATGCATGAAAGACACTAATCTGATTATAGGCTGGACCTTAATGAAGGACTGCAGGATCAAACGTAAGGTACTGGAAGTTGTTTTTCAGTATTTTGGTCTATTTTCTCAGGTTGGATATGCAGGTACCATAATCCCTATCATGGTAAGGGCGCCAGCCTTATGCTCAATGCATGGAGTTTCATGGCATTGTTTATACTTGAATTGTATTGACTACCATCAATATTGTATTGTATTGACTACCATCAATGGTCCACTCTGGCCTCCAATCGGGAGGCGTGGAGACACACCATCCATAATGCTGCTGATTCCTTTGAAAATGCACGCAGAATCAGTCTGGAGGAGAAAAGACAACGCAGAAAGAACCGTGCCTCACCAACACTGCCTATGGAGACTTTCTGCTGTGCCTTTTGCAACCGGCCTTGCCTATCTCGCATTGGCCTCTTTAGCCATCAGCGCGCTTGCAGCAAGCGTGGGGAGAGCCCTTCCCAAATCTTCGTTCGCGAAGCCCAGCCATGATGATGATGATGATGATGATGATGATTATACTTGAAAGAAAAAAGATTGGCAGGATGGGAAAATCCTGACTCCCCAAACCAGCAGCAACACAAGCACTGTTGCCATCCTGCTGTGTAGGAGTGCGGTGGCATCAGCCTGTCTGGGGTGTGCTGCAGAGGAGGGCAGAGGCTCCCTCATGTCCTGGGGGTGACTCACACCCAAAGAGCCACCAGCGCTGCCCACACACACCTGCTCACCTGGCCCATCGGGTACTCGGCTGGGCGTGTCCCCACGCATCATCTGCCCATGGAGACACAGTGCCTTGGCCCCCAGGAGCAGAGCAACATTCATGGCTTTAGTTACTTCTTTAGTAATAACAAATCTAATCAACGTTTCAAGAGCGTGGATTTGCACAAGAACCCTCTCTCAGCAGTTTGACAAAGTCTGGTTTAGGAGCTTCTGGGATGAGCTGCATCCTGTGTGACTTCCTGCTGTTTCATACTTGCTCAAGATTTTAGAAATGCAACACCACATCTTAATTACGTCATGATGTTAAGGCCCCCCTCACATCTTAAATGGTCTGTTATCTTGTATGACACAAAAAAGCACTGTGTTGTTAATGCTGCCAAACCCTAATCCCTAGAGCTAATGAGTGTTTAATTAAATCAAAATATCAATATTAAGGAGAAAAAAACCCAACAGCTCACTATTTCCAGTCACCTGTTTTTAGAGGGTTTGGGTACATTTTATTACAGTAAATACAGAACAGAAAGAGCAGATGTTTCTTGCAAGGAGTAGTCAAACCTAATTCTCATGGAATGCTTGTTTCCCAGGAAAACCCCCGAATTCAAGCCAAGTTCCCAAGTTTTTTTCTGTCAGAACAAATGCAAATGACACTTCCAAGGACAAATGAAAGCCCTGGTCTCACAGGGCGTTTTAGGAGAGACAATGTGTATCTTTCACTTGTGAATGTAAAAGTTACATCTAGTTAAATAAAATGATACTTCTCAAATGTTACCAGCCTAATGATCTAGGATGAAAAAACTTGAACTAAAGATTTTTTTCTTTTTTACATTTTGATTTTTTTTTCCTGTCTTTAAAAATTAGAGGTTGAATTCAGTGTTTGTATTGAGATTGGTAGGAACATATGTGCTTTAAAAAAAGTAATAGTTTCAGACTGAATGGAAACCAACTTAATTTGAAATACAGTTTTGCCTTAATGGTTTTAAGAAAAATAAAGTATTTTTAAAAGTGAATTTAATGACTTGTGCTAATCTTTTATTTCCAGGAAAGGAACTCACTGCAAAAAGAAATCTGAAATGTTGACTTCTAACATGGATCTTTCTTTCCACTATTAGAGACATACATATATTCTACGTCTTAAAGCATTTAGAGCTTGAAAAGATTACTAATAAATTTATTATTGCTCCTCCAGTCACTGCAAGAAATTCCAGTCCTTAACAGAGGACACCAATATACTAATACCAGAAAAAAGGAGGACTTTAGGACACTCAAATGTTCTAAACAACTAAAAATAACTCATTGAAATAATGATGATTTCTTTTAACAGAAACATGTTCATTCTGTTAGAATGATCAAGTTTCGATGTTGTCCTATGACAAATTATGTGAATGGAAGAGTTGAAAAAAAAAAAAAAGATACGTTAACCACGGCACTAACAGATCCTGAACCAAGGATCCACAAAAAAGTTATTTTGTGATTAGGGAGCATTCTAAACATATCCTTAAGGTGTGTGACTCTGGTTTTACATAAAAGCCACCTAAATCATCTTTTAAAACAGTCAAAACAGGTAACTGAGAAGCTAACTTTTGAGCTGCTGTTTCCATAACAACTTTTTACTCTTTTTTTTAACTGAAACTGTTTCTCACATCCCTATTATAGGTGCAGTTTAATTGCCCAGTTCAGGAAAGAATTTATCTTATTAGCAGAACTTTCCTATGTCTAGATTAACTGATAATGAAAGTGAAAAGCGAGTCATCTTTATTGTAAAGCATAAACTTGATATGTTCATGGTCCTCCCCAGTCGGTCTACTGAGATGGACTGGAAGGTAGAGTGACTACAACTGCAAGAGACTTGTAAGTATTTTTATTGCTATTTTATTATAGGAGCACCGACCTTCAGGAGTCTTAATGCTGTGATAGTACTGAGATTATCATATTGAAAAATTTAGATATTTCTATGGGTATCTGTGATGTTTTCTCATACCAGTTTTATTTTAGACTTTAATATAAATCTTTAAATTCCCTAGCTACTGTAATCTTACCAGAACAGTACTGCCAGATTAACGACTGGTGTATAGTGACTTTCTTGGATGCATACTGAATTAAGCCAGATAAATGTCTCAGATTTTCATAACACTGTAGGAGTGTCAAGAACAACACAAAACATGAAAATAGCAAATGTGTAAATTTGGACATGGTTCCTCTGCTGTTTGGGGTTTTACTAGATGCATTTTACACGGTGACAGCAGGCTTGTCTGCCTTCCTTCCTGCCTCTTCCACACCTTGGAGCCGTTCCGCTAGCTCTGCAGTCACTGCACGATGATGTTTGAACCCAAGCCAAGTGTAAGGAAATGTGTTACTCTGTTCAGTAGTAGTGAGCTGATGAAGGTCACTTCTCTAAAAGGAGCAACATGATAGTCTCTGAACGGGGAGAGGAGAAACCCTAGCCAAAGAACTGTTGCTCTTGGTCCTTCATGATTTATGTTTTGTATGTGGTTTTTTTGAGGATTCCTGCTGGGGCTTCCTTTTATCCATATCTTCTTGTATTTCCAAAGGAAAGGCCTTTAGGTTTTCCTTCACACAGTGGAGGCAGAACCTTTTGGAGTAGAACAGACTACATTCCTGTAAAGAAAATAACATTATTAGCAAGATACACAAAATGGAAATGCTGAAGTTCCAGTCTCGATAAACTACATTTATATTTAGAATTCTTCTAAAATTAGTTATTCTAGGCTGAAATAGTTCAGCAATTTTTCTTATTCAGTAATTCTAAGATCTGGTTAGAGCTAACTGGGTGAAAAATAATACCTGGGTCTGAAATAAGCACTGACCAAATCAATTGTCCCACTGCTCCTATTTAAGTGACCTTCACCAGCTCCCTGCTGCAGAGAACAGCAACGCACCTCCTTCAGCAGCCTTCTCCTTCCAGCATCACCTGTGTGTTTCCTGGCCTGATCACTGAACTCCAGATAGGGTTTCTTGGGTAAGCTGGAGCTGCTGTTGCTGATGGATTACTCTTGGAGAGTTAGACATGAATAAAGATATAACAGATTCCATGGGTTTTACTGAAATAGCAAGGCTTTCCTGTAAAGCTAAATCTTGCCTTATGAAGATTTCTCCTTTCTGGGAAGTTCTTCCAAATTCCTGCACTGGTATGTGAGACTTGAAGTGTCTCAACACTCTTCCTCACCAGTCTCCACAAAAATGGCCTAAAGGCTACCAAGTACATATGCTGGGGGCTGTAGGCTCCCACAGACCTTAGCTGCAACTCTTCCATAATTCCCCAAAAAAACTACTCTTCCCTCTATTAATCCATGTGCCTGTATTGTCCTAGGAAAATATGAAAAAGTATGACTATTATATCAATATCACAGAGGTGTCTAGTGCTCAGAAGAGCTAAATGAATTCCATTCAGCTAAGACAATTCAAATGAGAGTTCATCCATTACCCACCTTTACCCTCAGTAAAGGTACTCACTGGTTAAAACCTAAAAACATACCTGGTACTAAATCTTGAGCTGATGGCTCTCCTCTGAACTCCTGATGGCAAGTATAAAAGCTATTGTGCACAAAGAAGTTATTTTCATTGTCCTTGAAATGGAATGACACTATGACCAGACATGCTTCATTCACAGCTGGTTTGGTTGTTAGCAAGTGGTACAGAGCCAGTGTTTATTTTTCACCCAGGAGCTGTCACCAGATGTTAGTTATTGAATAGGAAGAAACAAAACCTATAGAATATTTTAATCTATGTGCAGTATAGACTTGGAACAACTAGAAGAGAAGCTTATTAAGATATTGTTCCTTTGCCCTGCAGCAAGACTGACATCCATGGTTCTCCTGGCGTGCCGATCACCAAATTCCAAATAGGATTTCATGGGTAAGCTGGAGCTGGTGTTTGCTGATGGATTATTCTTGGGGATTTAAGCATGAATAAAGACATCAGTTTAGATAGATCTGGACATCTTTTGTGGAGAAATGGATTCCCTGGGTCTTACCTAAATCGCCAAGTTTTCCTCTTGCCATGGTCATTTGTAGCTGGCCTTTTCTGGGAACTTGGTTTGGTTATGCCTGTGTTTCTGTCCTTGCTTTTGTTTCCTATGTCACTATCTGGACTTTAGCAGCAGATTCAGCTGATAATTATATCAAAATCACAATCAGTCTGCTTCCATGTGACTTGGAAGCTTGAAGAACAACTTCTCTTCCTCTGTTGTCCTTTTCTGCACTGACTGCCAGGCCTCTTCATATTCAGGAACTAATGTGAGGCTTTCATCTCTGAGAAGTCTTAAAACTGGATTTCAGTTGCACAACCTCTAGAGCCTATTGTTTTTTGTCTCTTGGTATCCTTAATACTTTAAGCTGCCAATTTAAAAGGGGAGATTAGGGTTTGAGTTGGTCCTGCTCTTGTTGTTTGCACTGCAGCCCCCCCCACCCCGGGTAAGCTCAGGGCTCCAAGTGGTGGCCCCTGGGCCATGACAAAGAGGGAAGAAAGAGGCTGTTCCCCCATCCCGCAGGTGGGATCTCCAAGGTCAAGATGCAGCTCTTCACAGGTAACACAGGGGCTCAACTTGCATTCTTTTGGCTGAAATGAGATGCCAGCTGGTGCTGATTTTGGCCGATGGGACTTAGGCACATCATGACTACGAAGCATTGCATACCTGAGCGCTGAGTCCACATACCCTGAGTCGTAACTCTCCTTCTAATGCCCTTTGAATTAAAATTACTATGTAGAGTCAAGCCCTTCTTCGAAACCATTATCCTAATATAATTCTGCATTTAATCAGATGATTCTTTAATATGTTTTCCCCTTTCCATGACCAAGGCAGGAGAGGGTCATTGAAATTTCAAACTTAATAGTCCAGGCAAAACTGAGCTGGCAAAGCATGCTGCCAGAGTTTATTTCTGTTTTGACATGAATTATGTTTGAAAGTAATGTATACAGGGATAAGTATCTTCACCACACTATGTAAAGAAATGGTTCTGCCCATCCGTGTCCAGGACTGATCCCGCATGACTGGAAGTTGAGTGGAAAGTAGCTGTAGTATTACATTTATCTCTTCATACCTACAATCATGTCCAAGGTCAGTGGTTAGTCACCTACTGTTGAGGTGAGCAATAAGGGATGAGACTTGCTCCATTTCCTTCTTTCTTCCCCAAAAGCCACCTCTTTTCCTATCTTTAGTTAAGTGTTGCAATGAAAGAGAAATAACTGCTTTAAATTACTGACGTGTTCAGATTATATAATTTTGTCTCCCCTTTTCTGAAAGGGAAATAGCAAGAAGGGCACTCAACCTGCCCAAGGACTTCTAAAAGCATTTCTATTTTCTTCCTTTTTGTGTGGTTTTGACAGGTTTTAAGACATTACAGACAATCATTACAATTATTCCCAGCTGGACCAGAGCTGATGGCACTTAGCAATGCACTGTGATAAAAGAGTGGTTGAGCAGGGTGATACATGCTGCAAGCTGACTGGAGTAAATTAACTGAGTGAAACTTCAGAGGATATTTGAAGATGTGAGTTTATGAGCACTATACAGAACAATTGCTAAGTTGTGACTTCCATTGGCACAGCAATTGTAAGGAAATACACTTCAGCTAGCATGGGTTTTCTCATGAAAAGCCTAAAACCTGACCTGTATCTAAGCCTCCTTAGGTACAAAAGCTAGAATATAAATCCAATCCCTTTGCCAAATCTAAAATCAGAAAAGTCTTAATTTTGCGCCATGTTAGCCTAATACTATTTTGAATTACCATAAAATTGAAAGTAACCTGTCACTAAAACCTTTCCAACTGGTCCAGCTTCTTTGCCAAAGACACCCAAGAAAGCATGATTTTCTTCAGCTTCAGTTCATGTGTTATAAAGTTGTTGAAACACTGAGCCCAGGGCTGAGTTGATCTACTTGGGTCAAGCACAAGCAGGAACCAAGACCAATCCAGAGACATTATCCTAGTTTTGTCTCTCTCTATTGCCTTGGAAAAGTTTTCACTTCTCTGGACTTTTAATCTTCCCTACACGAAAGAGGAATAGAATGTGTTTACTCACTTTGTGGTGTGGGTGTTTAAAGTACTAATTATCATTTCTGCAGATGTCTTTCAATGTTACCTAAGCAGTATTGCTAAATACATTTTGAAACCATAGTCATATGTGTGATTCACTACCTGGCCTGGCCAGTTTGGTAGGAAATTTATTCTCAATTATTTACAGTCAAGATTTTACTTGAAGTGATACCATCAGGGGAATCTTGAAAACTCAGATAACAAGAAGTAAATGATTGACATATTTCCACAATAGGTGAAATAAGCAGGACTGTTAAAAGTATCAGAAGAGGGTTCCATTAGCTCACTGCAAGTGCCTTCTATGCATTGCCATGGCCTAGGTTAACTGAAACAAAGACATCTTTTCAAAGAAAACAGCTTGCCTACCTTCACAAACACACACTGTGTGAAAAGATCCTGAGAGGCTGAAATGCTGTATTTCTGACAGATTGAACTGCCACACTTGGAAATATCTGTTGAATCTTTCATAAATTCAAGACACTTCATTTGGGAATGAAAATAGCTAAATGTGCTCAAGTTTGTCAAAAATGTGTCTGTGTTGCCTCTGCTGTTAAAAAGGAAGGCTACATTTTACTGTTGCCTCCCAGCTGCTACTCTTAATTCGTTTCTTCTTCAGAGAGCGAGCATGGCACAGCACAGGCAGAACCCACAAGAACGTACAATTATGTACAGTTAGCATACATGCAGTGGTAGGACAAAGGGGAATGGCTTGCCTTAAAAATAGGCTGTTTGATTTTTTGCTGCTTGATCTTTCTTTAGGTCACCAGGACTGGCACAAAAAGAAATTATTGAAGCAGCTTGTTTTGCTTGTTACTTACTGTGCCAACACAGACTGATCTGCTACACAAACTGCAGTGAGACCCAAGGATGATGAATTTGTTCTTGTCAGGGGTGAAAGGATCCTTCATGACATAGGCTTCTTCCAAAAGCCTGTAAAAGAATAATTTCAGGCTTCTAAGAGTAGATTTCACAGTAGGGGACAGTTGAGAGGGGGAAATTGTGGAGGCTGAAAAGCTATCAGCCCTTTGTAATTGATTTGCTCAGCCTGGTGTTGTACTTGAGGAAATGGAGCAGCTCTGAAGCTCCTTTTCTCTTCAATGCTGCAGTGGCCTTCAGTCCTATACTATACTTTGTGTCTTCCAAAATTAGGGCAATTGGCGAGCCTCTCAATATCATTTTACTAAGTTTTTTTGAATGCTCTACCTTAAAGTAATTGTTTATCTTCCATTTTTTATGACAGGCACTCCTTTGGATGGCCAACTTCAGTACCTTGTCAAGTTACTGTTTCAATTGCACCGCTTTTAATTAGAAGCTCTCTTCCAAAGCTGCATGACCGTGAGTATGAAATACAAATGTTTTACTGCTCTTAGGTATGTCACTGCTGTAAAGCTAAGGTTCCCACCTCTTGAAATGAGGAGCTACTGGCAGAGAGCCTTGCAGTCACCTGCAGTGTGCTTACTTTGTCACAGACTCTACTGCTTGCTCCAGGGTATTAAGGGAATGCATTTATTAATAATTTGGCAACCTGCTTGGGAAAGACTAAGGCCTTATTCTTCCTGGGAGCTCCAGGCAAAATATTACAGAAGTCAGTCGGGTGTCTGTCTGCACAGGGCACACAGCAAGGCTGGCTTACTCTTGGGCTTAAGTCAAACTTGGATTCTGGTAGTAATATGGACAAAAGGTATTCTGTTAGCTTGTATTACCTTCTCCGAAGATATGCACACCCACACACCCACACACAAGTATGTGTGTGTCCATGAGTGTGTTCCTCTCTCCTTTTCCTGCCCACTCAAACAAAAAATGGTATGGCCAGAGCCTTCCACTGTTAGGAAAGATCGGGCATCTTAACACGGCAGATAATTTTTTCCAAAAGTCTCCCAGGGTACAAAGACTGGATTATGTGTGCAAAGCTCCCCTTGCAAGATTCATGTAGCTCTTGTCAGTGCAGAGCCCTGACCATTGCACAAGCCCTTGTGTCCAGCACAGGTTTCCTGCGCCACTACATTTGGGATGTGTGAGTAAGCCAGGAAGCAAGCCAAGAGAGATGGGGTGTGAAGCTGTTTCTTATAAACTATATACAAGGGCTATGTATTATTCTTTTGCTTTTGGTATCTAAGCAATCCAAATATAGCTGAGATGTTAATGCTGAGCTTGGATAACCTGAAGTTAAGATTCAAATTCAGCTTCAACTCAGACTCTTTAGGAATGGACTTGATCAAAGGTGAGCCATTGCTTTACTGAGTAGAAGAGGGAAAACCAGTAGCACTGTGGGATTTGGAATGATAAAACTACAGCTGCCCAAGGAAAACAGCCCAAACAGGTGGTGGTCAACAGCTATTTCCATTCTATAATACACTGAGCAGTCTTGTTGGGGTGAAATGCTGAGTACATGCCTGACTTCCAGTCCCAGTGAGTTCTGACCATGTTTACCTGATGGGTTCATTGACCAAGATGGGCTCCACTAAACTACTCAGGCACTAAAAGCAAAAGGCTTTATTTTATGGGAAATTTAATGTCTGCAGACAAATTTGTAACTACATAGTTTCTGGTCAAGCTATCCCTGCTTAGCAGAGATGGAAAAGGCTTCAGTCCCTGTAAATGTAAATAGATACTAAATATCCACACATTTTAACATCATACAATCTAACAAGGGATTGTCTAATTCATGCAAAAAAGCAGTGCTGTTCGGAACTCCATGTCCTGTCAAAGGGCTCTTAAAAAGTGTTTTTACCATATATATTTCATTCATGCTGTATGTATTGCCCAGCTGAGGGAGGCTACTGTGAGGAAAGGGCTATTCCCAGAAGTACTAGGGTGACAGTGAGATAAATAGCAGAGTGGTCAGTGGGGCTAGGAAACAGGTTAAATAGAAATCTTTCCATGGCACTGAAGCAGGATGGGAAAGCTGATTTTTGCCTTTGCTATAAACCTTGGCAATTTTTAACATTTCCTTTGAAAAAAAGAAAAGATCAATTTAAGTCTCATATTCAGGGGAAATATGGCATGTTGTTGGGCTCATGCAGTGCACACTGATCCACAGTACAAGGATTCTAATGCTCACAGCAGAAATGAGGTCTGTGATCCCAGAGTGCACTTACATGACAGAGCATGAGTTTGGTGGCTTTGGCCCATAGTACATGTAGGGAGCTGTTAAGCCACAGAGCTGACACTCGAACTCTCCTGTAGGCTGAACTTCTTTAGGAGCATCCATCTTTAAGGTACCTACAAGAAACAAAAAAAATCTTTTAGCTGGGAACACGCCTGCAAGGACATTAAAATGATCTGAGACATCTGGCTATGCAAATTAAAATCCAGTTGAAAATTGACTACTGCAAACCTCGATTAGTAAGTCTTTTCTCCCAAATCAAGTTGATTTCTCACATCTCAGTTAAATTTTCAAATTCATTAGACAGGTCTATAAATTGCAGCCTGGGAGCCTACATATAAAGTTCACTGCTTAATTTGAAACTTGATCCGTGAAAGAATTTGGGTAACAAAGCACAAGGCTTTGATCTGGAAAACATTTTCTCAACTGAGGGTTACACTCCCTAAGGGCTTCTCAGCACAAGACTCCTTATGTGCTGCTGTGCAGAATCCCAATCCAGCTCTTATGCCTGGCCTCTCTTATCCCAATGCCTGTCGTATCCCTCAAACTGCAAATTGAGAGTCATGAGAAGGTCTGGGACTGTGCTCAAGAGGCAGATACCAGGAAGGCAGGTGTTGCAATGATTTATTAGGTCTTTTTCTTTGCTTCTGATTCACCTTCAAATAGAGTTTTGGAAGCTTACCCCTGGCTCCCTGTTCTTATCTGGCTTCTCAGGGAAATGAGGCTAATGTAATCATCCTGCACTAGATGGAGTGTTGGCCCATTTAAGCCACACAGAACAGAGGAGCAGGTACCTTTAAAAAGCTTTAGGTCCCACAATTTTTATGAAAAGAGGCAGAAGGGGAAGACTCTGATTTATCCTCATGGAGGATGCCCACATATTTCTACAAAGCAGAGATTCTGCACATAGGAAAGCTACTGTCCATCCTTCTGAGAGACTTCAGGCCCCCACTAGAGAGGCGTGGCTATCAGTCACAAGATAGAAAAAACAGGAATTCAGGCTTCATCAGCTTTGGTGCTTACAAACTACTTGTTTAAAATCCTGGCCATTCATTTACATTTGGGAGCTTACCCTTCACTAATACCACTAATATCAGTTGGGAGTCATACCCTGACCTTTTCCAAAAACATGGTGTGGCAAGTAGGCTTTTAGGACTGATTTTGCTATGTATGCACAATCCTATCAAGCACAGCTAACCATGTGCATGTCCAAAAGTTGCACCAATCCATGAATGAAACATGGTTGCTTATTTGCAAACTGGGCACCTTTGCTTACCCACACCATTTTCTTGGACAGACACACTCATCTTGCAGTCATCATGAAAACTACAGCTTTTAGCTAAAAGCCCTCACACTTTCCAAGGCATGCCAACCTGTCAGCTTTTTTAAGTGAAGCAGAGCTGGCATCAAGCTCTGAAGAAGGTGAGCACTAGGAACTCAGATTTGGGCAGTATCTCAGCAGGTAGGCCATGTGTGCTCACAGCTGAGCACATACACAGCCTGCCAAAGGACAGCAGGCCATTCCCACTATCCTTGCCCTGAAGAAGTGATTCAGTCCACTAAAGCCACGTGTCTATTTATGCTTTAGCTCAGCTCAGGGGTTTTCCTTGGGAACAAATTGCCTAACTGTCCCTCCTTACCACACTGGGTTTGCATCACTGAGCAGTCTTAGAGCACACAAACCAGTTTCAGACAAAATAAAACCAAAAGATGTGCTCCAGAAGTATACCAAACACATGCCAACCTGAATGCCCAGCTGGTGGCCACACAGACTAGAACCAGAGGTAAACTAAAACATCCCAAAATGCAGAGTGGGCAGCGGTATCCAGCATCCAACACCTTGGTGCATGATTTCATTACATCACACTAGTTACTAATGTAGTAACAAGTAAAAAATTACTTCTTTTTTTCCCTTCTTCCAGCTTTTTTCCCCCCCCTCTTGCTTTAAGGAACTAAATTGGCTTGCAGAGGAATCCACCAGCTGCCAAGAGTAGCATAAGGTAAGACACCGAACTGCACTGCCAGCAGAAAGGCAGGGCTGAGCTGAGGGACCTGTGCATCCCTCCTTTAGTACCAGTGAGATGCTATTTCTGCCCACCCAGCAGGGTGAAACTGAATCCTTAGAGACATATGTTGCTAAGGTGAATTAGGGGCAAGGTGAAGCAGAGTTGTGACTACTTGTCCTCTAATGTTCCAGAAGACCAGGGAGACCCTTAGAGGTTAGAGAGGCTTTACAACAGACACCAAGTTCAGAAAGTTCTAGCCTGTTAAACTCGGACATTTCATTTTGGAAATAATCTCCCTTACTCCATCATTCCTTTACCACCAGCATTTTCACTGCCACTCCTGGCATTTCAATAGTACAGAGAGTTCTTCAAATGTAACACAAATGGGGCTGGACACTGGTTTAATAAGTAAATCCACCTTGCAACACCTTAGGAAATGACATTTTTTCACAAATGATATGACCCTTGGATATCATGTATTATCCCCACCGCACTGGGATGCGTGAGAAAATTTATTTAAAGTACTTTCAGATTTTTCAGTTAGTTACAAGACATGTACATGCTACCTATTTCTCCCTGTATATTAAAATTGGATTCTTCAAACTATACACAAACTCAGCTAAGAATTAGATTCAGATCAACACTTGTATGCAATTTTTTGTAATTAGTCTTTTTTAAAAAGGGGAAATCATGAACTCCACAGAAGTAGAGTATGGAAAGTCACGTCAATCAAATAGAGTAGACTATAATAGTGATCTTTTCTTTAAAATACTGCAAAATGCTAAGAACCACCACCACAACAACAAAAAAGTATTTATGGCAGTGAGGATCATAGCCTTCGGAATGAATGTGTCCTGATCCCAAGTCAAAATAACAGCCCTAGGTTCAGAGCTGAGGTACATTAGATATAGAAACACCTGCTCTCTTATAGACCATTGGCATGTAGAACAGAATCTGTTCAATGACTTCCACTGGGAAGGAATGATAGCTATGTACAAACAGATTTTGGTTATGCCAGTTGAAAAGCATATGATCCTGCCTGCAGGGCTCAGATGAATTTATGATGCTTTCCATTTTGCTCCCAGCTTACAAGTCACGGGTATCAGCTGTACCAAGTTTTATTTCACTGGGAACACCATTTGTCCTGAGAGCCTGTCTACATATCAGCACTTGGGAAAGTTAAGGTCACTAGTTAAAGGTGTGAGGTTAATGAACAGATTTCAGAGTGAATGCTCCCACTCAGAAGTAAAGTTTGCTATGCATTGAAATGAAACCATTCTCCTTCTGAAGAAAGACATCTAATGGCAAGTGTATTAAGATTTCAGTTTATGCATGTGCTTCACACCTTTAGTCTAACCCACCCAGCAGGCAAGTCCCAAGATGCCCTCTTTCCCAAAGCGTCCCCTCCATTTGCTTTATCTTAAAGAATGCTGTCTTTATGTCATAAACCCACAGTCGAGACAGACATTGGTTTATCACAACATCAGCTCATTGGTTTAGCCTTACACACCATCTAGCAAGATGGTGTGTCTGTTTCCCTTCCAGACACATGAAGCATGAGTGAGAACTTGTTTCTCTCTAGCAAACCAGAGCAGGAAAAAGGATCTCTAGAGGAGAAAGCTTAGGCCACGAATCCCTTCATAGTAATGACAGGAAAATTCATGACCACAAGTGACCCAAATCATCACCAGTGCTACCACTGGCTTCCTCTCTTTTCCTTGGAAATTTCTGAAGCAGTGCCATGTCCCAGTAATATGTCGAAAGTCTGACTGGTTGACAGTCTGAACAGGTCTCTTACAACAGCTTGTCTAGAACTGAATTCTGCCCATTTTTTTCCACTTTGACTGGAAGCCACAAGGTATTTGGACACATCCTTACTTTAAGCATATGCCCAGCTCTTCTGGAGAGAACAGTTGCCCACACACGTGCTTGGTTACGAAGCAATCACTGAACTAGCATGCTCTGCAGGAACCTGCTAAGTCAAGAACAGAATGCTGCAGGATGTGTGTGAGGTTGGCCCACATGTCATGGCCAAAGGTGAAGCACATAGGTTGTAGTGCCATAGTAAGAAAATAATTGCAGTAAAAGAAAGGGTTAGATAGTGCTGTGTTTCTCCATGCTGTCTGCAACCAATACCTGATATGGATGGGGGGAAATGGTTCTCAGTACAGTTCTCTTGAGACTCCTAAAGACTTCAGAGCAGTTTTGTTTGGAGCACTCTGCTAAGAGGCCTGGAAGGCATGCCAGAAATAATAAATCACCGTTAAATTGTCAGGGTCAGTGGCAAAGTAGTGGCACAGATAAGTAATCTGATTTTCTTTGCTTCAAACCTCATCAGCACAAGTCTTCACAATGCATAGGTTAAGCCCCTTTCAATACTCCACTGGAGACTCATGTATTTCTGAGTCACTGATAAACTAGAGAAACTATAAAAGAAACAAAGTGCCTGTAAACAGAACCAGACTTAAATTTCAAAGGGTGTCAGATAAAACCAACATTGACACACCCTTAATCCTCTCCAGTCTTGTTTCTTTTACTAGCCATGATTTTCTTGCAGTATCCATTGCTGATGATAACGACCTATTAAAATATTCACAGCTTGATTTTCTACAGGAAGGAAAGGCAGGAGCCACTGTGTTCATAGCTTGGTACATGCTGGTGTTTGGTATGATAGAAATTTAAATACACTTCAGCATCAGGAATGAACTTGCCTTCTTCAGAGAAACAATCCAGTGCCTAATTGCTCAGGCAGTAGATGAAACAGCAGAACTTTCTTACTTGTTAGTCAGTTCCCTCATGCTTACTGCCCTGAAGGTATGTTTAGGTCACCTGTTGGCTGCCTCCCTGCTCTTCTTCCTTTGAGGCAACTTACCTTGGTTTCATTGTAAATTAGCCCAGGAATGTAATTTCACCAAGTGTGGCCATTTGGAACTTTTATCCTTACTCCCTCTCCCAAAGACCACTTGATTGAATTTAACCTTGACTTGTTGCAGCAACTTGTCCCTTCAGGCTTGGGGGGAGTTGTGCTGGTATTGCTGTGCTCTCTCAGCTCCATAGGAACAGAGATCCCTCCAGGCTTCCCTCTAGCTATGGGTCACAGAGCAGGCCCCAAGCCTTGCTGTGCAACAACAGCTTCTGTGGATTCCCTGTGGCAGCGGGATAAACACTCCAGGCAGTCACAGGTGTGAAAAGGAGCATGTTTCCTGAACAGCTGTCGGGAATGACTGAACAGCGTGTGCGGAAGAAAAAGGGAAAACTAACACAGACAAGCAGGTCTACAGGCTACAGCTCCAGGTAAGGCTTAAGAACACTGATGTTTGTTACAGATTTAAGTGTGTTCTGCCTTTCTGTACATGGCTCTCAGTGTGGCTGGTAATCATTAATGTTAGGAAAGTTCTGACAAAATAAATGAACAGATGGGGAAGAAGGTGTAGTGCAAAGTTACTATGGCCTGTAGTTAAAAAGAGACTTTAAAGAAGGCAGTGGTTCAGGTGTTAGGTGGACAATAAAGACAGAGCAGGTGAAAATGCTTTCATCAGGCATCAAGAAAAGGAATGTAACGAAACACCTACTGATCTCCTCTCCTGCTTTACCCTGGCCTGAAGCAAAGAACAAACAAGCCCAAACCATTGCAACCACACAGGTACCTTTCTTAATCCAAATCTCGGGTGTGTGCATATCTCTTGTGAGTTTTGGGGCTCTTTACAGCTTTTTTGGTTTATTGACTGTGCCAGCAAAAATAGATTTGGCAAACAGACCAGTGCAAAGGTAATGCACAGGCTAGAGAACTTGGCATCTCAGCAAGCCGGAGAGCAGGTCTCCATCCCAAGTCCCTTGAACAGCAGAATCCAAGTATTGTCCTACAAGTATCATCAAACTAAAACCTTATTTATCTGAAAAAACCCAGATTGCTGCATCTGGGTGGAATAAAACTTTCAGGAGATCCTCCGTCAGGTTCTTGATGTAACCTTGTCATATTTGTAGAGATCACAGACTGTTTGAGGCAAGACTCAAAATGGGACAATGTATCACATAATGCTCTCATTATAACAGCTACTTTGCCTCTTTTATGTGGGAAATTAAGGCATGAGGGAAACATTTTTTGGCATGGGATCCAGAAGCATCAGGGTCTTAAATTTTGTTTATGTAAAACATACACTTCCATTGCAAGGATATGTAGTTATATATCCTTACAAACTACTAGTACACAGATGCAATTCTTTAGCTCATAGGTGCCTAGAGTTGGAAGACAGTTAAGAGGTTTGGTCCATCACACCCAAGGCACAACTGGCTTTGTTCAGAAGGCATTTTGCAGTGTTTACAGAGACTCCTACCAACTCATGTGTCTTGGAGAGCAAATCTGGATTGTGAAATAAGCCACGTAATTAACCTCTCTCCTTAAGCAGAGAGACCATTTCTAGCATTACTGAAATATGGAGGTATTTATTTGGGTTCTCAGAGCAGATTAAGAGGGAGGCTGTGGTACCCCATCTCTCATACATCTTGCAAACTTCCTACCTCCTCTCATTTTCAAGGTGAGTACCTGATTGTTTCCATGGCTCTATGGTCCTGTAAACCCAAAGCTGTGATCCCTACACTGCTTTGTTCACGTGCAACCTCATACTGGAAATGTCCACATATAGCAAGAAACAAGGATTTCCTCTAAGCTCCCTAGACTCCTTAAAGCTCCTTCTTTGTGGATCTCCAAGAGCAGTGTCGTCAAACAGGTCTGACCTTCCCTGGAATCCTCTCACCAGCCCACTTTGAGGCTCCACCCTGTAGCTCAAACCTCAACTTGCAAAGCTCCTCAGAAAAAGCAATCTATGGCCACTACACCCTATTAAACAAAGAATATATTTTATAGGAAACCCCTCACGGAAAAAAAAAAAAATCATATTCCATCTTAGCCTCTGGCTCTGGAATTCTGAGTGTTACCCCGTCAAGCAGTGCCCTGATCAGCTGGTTCGCCCCATCCCGGCTCCCCTTTGCCCCCCCCCACTTCCCCCTCCAGGCCCCAGTTTCCCACTCCCGATTCCCCATCCCCCCGGCTCCTGTTTCCTCCCCGCCAGTTCCCGGTTCCCTCCCAGGCTCA
>VWZG01005760.1:3100-13440 GCA_013396735.1 Grallaria varia | reverse complement strand
TTTAATGGACCAGAACAGCTCCCATTATGTGCCAATTACAACTTAATGGTCTCGAAAATGTCAATGTTTCAATTAACAATGTTTTCCCATTATTACAGCATGCTTTTTTGGGTTATAGACAAGGTAAAATTCAAGATGGCAACAAGCAATGCAGTGTATACTAGAACAGAAAAATCATGAGCGTTTAAACCCCATGTTTTTCTACTGGAAAAGTCTTACTTGTTCGTATGTATAAACATAGATATATACACACTCAAAAATAAACCTGCTTGTATGCCTGTGCATATATCTCAGTTATGAAAAATGGAAATTAAAGATTCCATACTGACCTGTACTTTGGAAATTATAGCTAACAAACGAGGTAAGAGAGTCACCAGCATGGTACACAGGCCAAACACAAAATTTATGGAGATATAAGAAATAAAAGCTACATCTGAACTTGAGAAGAATCTGGATACAAGATACATCCATGGTAAAGTTGCATATCTAGAAGTTTAAAGAAACAAAACTGTCACAAATAATTTTTTTTTCCCCCTCACCTCCCCCCAAAAAAGTCAGTTATCACATTAGAAAAAAACATAATTGTTATTCCTCATTTTTAAGATATGCAAAAAAGTCTTCTGAAGAATTGATAACCCACAAATTAGGGATATGTATTCTTTACCAAATTACCTTATAGATGTACACATAGCTACTGCCATGTGATGGGCGTATATGATCCATTTTTGCATATATCAACAGCAGATATTTACTTTCACTGTTTCAGACAGCTCATGACCCTGATTTCTGAATGACTGCAAACCCTTGCACCTTAACAAGCCTCTTACACAGGGATGGAATTAAAACCAAATGCTTAAATCATGGCTGCTGAGCAGTCAGGTTTTCTTAGAGGGCTTTCACAGAAAGAGAAAAAGGAACAAAAGGGGAAGGAGGGAGTAAGCAAAGAAAGATGGGAGGGGAAAGAATTAAAAAAAAAAACAATAATCCTTGAACTGGAATCATGCCAGTGATATCTGAGAACTGAAATATCCTACAGACCATACTACTACCTAAGCCAGGTTATCTGTGGAGTAGCAGCTATCTATATGAGTGCATAGTTACTTCATAGCACAATGAGGATAAGATAGCATACGCATTGCTACATTACCTTCAATGCAGATTTTTAGAGGAGGGAAGGCACCCTCCCTCCATTCTGGCAAGTCAAATAATGCCTATCCAAAATGGAGCAGTCATATTTTTTTTTTAAAGGCTTTTATAAAGACTAAAACAATGCCCAGGCCATCTGATGAGCATGCATGTCATGTAAAGAAAATTTATTTTCCATTCAACACAGCCCAAGACATATCTATCAAACCAACAGTATATAGACTGCAGGAGCACAGGTGCTAGCACACACTATTGCATGATGATAAGTATATATGTAGTGTATCTGCAAATACTTCTTATATAATATTAATAGCTTTTTTAATAGTGAGCTCAGTGCAAGAGCAACTAGCCAAAAATCTGTAAATTCACATCGTCATTGCATTAAACAGTAGTTTAGATTACAAGGCATAAAAGGTCCTTTTGAATTCAACGTTCTGTACTTTGTAGATGAACCTTTTGCATTGGAGAATGTCAAAATCCTTTCCCTTAAGAAACAAACTGGGAAGTAATAATGATGTTATCCTCAATTTACAGGAAGATAAAGGTTAAATGACTCAATGTTTGGATCTCAAATGAAGATTGTAAGCATTCAAGATCACACTATACTTTTCAACATCCTGTTGCCAGTCTTAATCACCCAATTTTTTCTTCCCTTCATGCACATACCAAAATTACTGTTCTCAGTATTTCTGTGAATTACAATATCATAAATACAAGTCCATCCTTGGAAACAGATCAGGAAAGAGACATGATTTAGAGTTCTGTTATTCTGCTGTAAATTAAAGCAAAATTTAATTTGTTTTCTTATAACTCCTAGGGTATGAGTAAGACTTTCAGGATACTAAAGTTATGTGTTGTTCAAATGCAGCCTTCAAAGTAGCTACCAGTCACACCTACATCTTTATCCTCTTTTCCTTCAGCTTCAGTTGCAATTTATTATTTTGTAATATCAAAGAGAGAACATTTTGGACAAAAGAGCTTAAGCATTTGGACTATGAAATATGTCTGCTATCATCTAAACAGGGTAAAAATGCAATTTAGTTAAGAGACCATTACATTTTTAAAGGAAATCACTTTTAAAGTAGCACACTAGGAAGCTTGATTATTCTTTCAAGCACACCCCCTTCTGGCACATGGCTTAAGTCTTTTATATAAGAGATATTTTTATCTTTATTCTAGATCAAAAATTCTGCGCAAGTTTACCTTGAAGAGACAAAATCATTTTAAAAGGGAATAAAAATGCATGATGAATGATGATTACATGCACAGTACTGGGGGAGGATTAAATGACCACAATTGCTTCATCACATTTACTGTGCCTTTAGTCTGAGTAGAGGGTAGAAGAGGAAGACTGGAAACTCTGAAGTTTATATTAGTGTCCTTGAGATGTGCTCAACTTAAAACTGACAGCTATTGCATCTTTAATACATGTTAATACACATTGAATTGTGTATTTCTTGTTAAAAACCACTGCATTATCTGTTATGTCAGCCAAAGCTGATCAGTACAGGAGGGATTATACTGAGCTGATTAAGCTGCATCTGCAGTCAAAAAAAAAAGACAGTCCAGCTTTTCAGTCTATGCTTATTTCTCCTGAAATACCCAAACCTTAACTCAACATTTTGGTTAAAACAACACCAGCATAACTGGCTTTTGATAGTACACTGTGAGCAGGAGCAAAACCTATAGAATAGCACAGAAAACATGTCATGACTTAGTAGACATCCATGCCTGTACTCTACATTTCATTTGCTGCTTGACTAAGATTTCTGTAGATGCCAATTCTTCACTAGGGTCACAGCAACTGGATCACAAGAAGGATTCAACAGTTGTAATGGTAACTAAAAAAATAAAAAGGATGAGGTTTAATAGTGTAAAATCTTTGCACTAAGGCTGATTAGAATTTCTGCCTTTAACTTGAAGGGATCACTTGATCAAAGTGCAGAGCAAAGAAATGGAGAGTTGTACCTGAGAGTGATACGGAGCGGAAAAAATATGAACTTTAGATGTCTGATACAAGTTATTTACAAGAACATGACCTCTAGAGTATTTCATACTAGTCTGACCATGCATGCCCAGGAAAGAGGAACTCAAACTTGAGCAAATCTCCTTCCACTTTCTGTGTTTAACTTTCAAATTCATGTTTCAGTCTGTGTTCTCACTATATTTTGCTGAATCATAATCATTTCCAAAGACAGAAAACCATGCAACCAGCAGCAGGTGCAAACTATGTCTAAAGATTTCTCTTTGTTTCTTAGAAGCTGTAATTCCATAGCAGCATTTCCAATCACATACCCAAAGAGTATCAGCAGGAGAACAGTGGCTGCCAAGTTCTTCCGGAAAGTGAAGGCTGATAGCTGGAAGGCACTAATAACACCAACGCACAGGGTGACAGGAACCATGTAAAACAGCTAGAAACAGAAGAAAAAAGGCACTGAGCAGGTCAGCATCTCTTACCGGTCTTACTTGATTTGCGTAGAAGGGCTATACAAATTAACTTTTCCATATTTGCAATATACTTAGACTGACTATAAATTAGGATGAAATAGGCAGAAGAGCTCAGATATTTCATAGTCCACACTTGCTTTGAAACTACTTCCTACACATGAAACAGACTGACAAGATAAAATTCAACTACAGAATATTCCCCTTAATTCTATTTCTATTGACCTTTCCAATACGTCCATTTAATAAGCTAACTCTTCAAGGTAATGAGTCCGTGTGGGGCTATTGCTCCAAAACATCAAATTACACTGCGAATACAGAGGTTTGGTTTCAGAAATAGCAGTTTCACTGATTAGCACTTCAGTCATAAGATACAATTTTAAAAGAGACTTTAATGAAGGACCATGTGTGTTGATGAAGCAAATGACAACTTTTATTGGGAATGAACACAATATGTAGAAGAGTACAGCCATTAGGCACCAGGTAAAGCAGTTTCTCTGTTTAGCCTCTTGACATAATGGTAAACAAATACTTAAGTGGGGAGGCAGGATGTACAAGGGATTCATACCCAAGTATTCAAGAGAGAGAGGTTCTGCTTGCAACTAGAAATGTCAAGATGTGAAAATTAGTGCTCAGTTACATTTTCAGTCTCTGCCTGCTCTGTGCACTGAACCAGAGCTCATTAGGGCAGTGACTGCTTACTTTTCTGCTTATATAATATTCAGCTTTTTCCTAATATAATTGAGATTCTGAGATGCAACTGCAATAGAGGAAACAAATCAAGGTCTAGCTAAATATTGAGTGTAGAAGAACAACATCTTTACTGTTAAAAGTGAGCTTTCATACTGAAGTACAATGAAAACTTGTTTCAAATTAAACCAGAGGCCATTATCTCTTCGCTCCTGGGAAGACAGGCTTTTTTTTAAGAGAAGGACAATGGAGTAAAATATAGATGGATGTAATGTCCTCATCTTGTTCACAGTGTACCTTTTCAGTGACATATACAAATATCATAACATATCACTCCACAGATTTATGTTTCGGTTATCCTGAAGCTGTTTAAAAAATATGGTAGAGAAGTCCCAAAGCATTTGAGTCCCAGTATGTTTCAAGAGACCTGGGACTTTGGTCTAGAAATAAATAACTTTAAATCAAATTCTGTTAGAAATCTTACCCCAAAAGCACAGTGTATTACAGAACTTGGACATGTACAATTAAAACAACTGTAATTTTGCCCCTCTAGTGACACAAGCTTAATCTGAACAAAATCCCTCTGTCTTTAAATTTTCTTAGCACTTACACATTTTCCGTTTGTTGAACACAGTAATGAATACCATTCACCTGTATAAATACAGTAAGAACAACCTGATTCTCATGAGATCAATTTCATAAATCAAATAATTCTGTAGGCCTAGTAAAGAGTGTGCTACCAATAATACAGGACACAGCCTGTAATACTTCAAATACGTAGAGGGATTTAAAATTTGACAGTTCATATATTCATGTGTTCAGTGTCCCTAGATGATCTGCAGCACAATTAGCATTTAAAGCAGTGTCTGTTCTTTCCCAGATCATGATTGATCATGCAGTACTGTATAGAATTTGTGAGAACACTTTGAGAGATTGGCAGAAAATAATGAGGAGTTGACTATGCTGCACAAGAAGAAACTGAATGATGAAGGACTGAGGTTTTAACCAAGCCATCTTATTTGAAACAGTAGAAAAAAAGAATACCAAGATTGACTAGCTAAGTAAATAACATTTGGAGAAATGTACTCTTATCTCAAGATTGCTCAAGTGTGGAAATTCTGATTTCAAGCATGGATGAGTGAAGATCTAATGTTTCAGAATTAGAATAGTCTGAATGAAAACGGTGTTTAAAAAATCTCTGTTCCTGACCTGGGTACCATAGAACCATTTAGGTTGGAAAGGACCTTAGGAGCATCAAGACCAATCATCGATCCAGCAAATGCCAAGTCCACTACTAAACCATGTCCCTAAGTGCCATATCTACACATCTTTTAAATATCTCCAGGGATGGTGATTCCACGATTTCCCTGGAAGCCTGTTCTAATGCTTGGCAGAAATAAAAAGTACCATTTACAATCTCTCATATTATCCACAACAACAGACAACATGATCATCCCTAAAAATAGCCCACTACTATCCTCAGTTTTTGCCACTAATCTGAAAGATTTTTCCAGTGGCAACTCAAAGCTCAGAAACTCTTGCTATGAGCTGCTGTGTGGAAGATTCTGTCTAGGTTGATTAGCCAACTTCTTTTTATTTGTGAAATGGGGTACATACCTAAAGCTAGCAAATACTTTACAATTCAGCTTTGAGAAGTAAAGAATACAATTCCTGCCCTGTATTAAAATAGGGATGGTGTCCCAAAGCTTGTTAGCATGACAGCCAAGAGTTCTTGCTCTGGACAATTCAAATCTTATTCATGTACCTTTCATCTGCTTTTGTTCATTTATAACAAACTAGTTAAAAATTTGCACCTGAGAACGTGTTGCCTTACATAATACATACCATGTCACAGCAGAAGTTAGCAAGCCAGTAAGTTTGGTAGCCGAGGCCTGCGATGTGCTGCAAGCGTTTTGTGCCAGATACTCTGTCTTTCACTATGGCACTCCCGATGGACGCGGTAAGGATAGAAAACCCGAGCATGATACACAGCGCTACTCCACACTGGCGAACATTCTCCATTCTGGGGTAAAAAGGAAAATGGTCTAATGAAAACACAGCACACTGGAGGGAAAAAACCTCAAACACTAATGTTTTGTAGGCCAGCTTCTTGCCAAAACACTAGATGTGAGTTTTGCTTGGAAGAGACCTTAAAGATCACCTAATTCCAACCACCCGCCATGAGCAGGGACACAATGTATGTACACCACCAACATCTCATTAGAGAACAGGAAGAAGGCATGTTAAGCTACAAAATTTTACATGAATTACAGGGCAGGTGTGGGTTTGAAGCCTGAATAGTAAAGTGAAGCTTTTGCAAATATTCCCCCTCTACAGAAAATTAAAATTTAAACACTTGACAATCATTTGAAGTAGTTAACCTGTTTAAAACTGTCCTGACACAATCAGTATAAATTCAGTCATTTTCTCTACAAAATAATGCAACCACTTCTGACACAAACAGTGGACTTGACAGACAGTCCACACTAGAAAATGCTTCACTCAGCAGAACTGAATTGCATCTATCAAATCATTGCATCTATTCCATGCAACATATTCTTGATTGAATTGATAGTTTCAATTGTTTGCTCATTGCTGCTGTTACACATTTTAAGAGTTTGCTCACATTTTGTCCTCATCCAGCAAGGCTCCTCCATATGGTTGGCTGTAGAGTGTTATCCCTGGGAAAATAAAAATATATCATGAAATAGGAAATGCTATATTAGGACTTCACCTTCTAGAGTACACTGTTAACACTGGTTACACATATGAATGAAAAGGTTAAATACTTTGTAATCCCAAGAAAGGGGTCAAGCACGAAGCTGCAAAACCAAATACTGTTTCCTGCTGGCTTTTCTCACTTCTAATATTCTTTCCTCCATCCACACTGGGGGAGAGTGAATGAATGTCTGTGTGCGTGGGGCTTAGGTTAAACCACAACACCACTACTATTTGATTACAGTGGCTAAATAAATCTATACTGTTCCAAATAAAAAGAAACCTTAATCCTAACAGCAATTATAATCTTTCCAGTGTCTTTGGTAAAGAAACAAATTTTTGGTAGCCTTAGATGGACTCTGCAGGGCACCACTTAATAGAACACACTTTGTCATGTTTCGTTAGAGTCCAGCTGTATAAAGACAAAAAAATGTCTTCATTCTAGTCCAAGGTGCAATTTGACTAAGTAAACATTTATTTTTGCCCCTTTAGTATTTCATTCCTCATCTTCAAGCCAAAGTAATCAAAACATCACTAAATCATTGTATGGTGAAAAGCTGAACAGCAGAGGATGATGATTAACTTGCACACAAAACTAGTACAAGGTAAAGATGTTTCAAATAACAGCTAAATGCTGTACACTGAAGCCCAGTCGTAGTTAGAAAAACAACAAAAGATTCAAGCCAATAAGGTTTTGATTCATCACTGGTAGATACATCTGTTATTTGTAGAAGTCTTTCATGCCATTTGCCTAGAGGGGATGTTCAAAATTTTCCTTTGTTTTTCTTTTATACCATTAATTTTTTTAACAATTACTGCTATTTGTTCTGAAGAAAAACTGGCATATCAAAGAAAATTATTTTTTCCCACTGAAACCAACTATTAGCTGAAATTCTATTTATGTAAAGAAAAAGTAGCATGATAGAAAAAAAGCTTAGTTCCCAGAAAGTTTTTGTAAGCTTTTCTAATGGTTGAGTAAAAATGTACACTTCAGAAGAAATAAGCACGGAATCACAGAATCATATCAGGAATATCAAGTCCAGCTCCTGGCCCTGCACAGAACACCCCAAGAGTCACACCATCTTCCTCATAGCGTTGTTCACACATGTCTTGAATTCTGTCAGGCTTGGTGCTGTGAACACTTCCCTAGGGAGCCAGTTCCAGTGCCCAACCACCCTCTGGGTAAAGAATGTTCTCCTAATACGTTACCTAAACCTTCCTTGACACAACTGCAGGCCATTCCCTCAGGTCCTGCTGCTGCTCATGAGAGTGAAGAGATCGGTTCCTACCCCTCCTCTTTCCCTCATGAGGAAGTTGTAGACCTCAATCTGCTCTTCTCCAGGCTGAACAGACCAAGTGACCTCAGCTGCTCTTCATATGGCTTCCCTTCCAAATACTTCACCATCCTAATGGCCCTCCTTTGGATGTTCTCCAATAGCTTAATGTCTTTTTTTTATCTTGTGGTGTCCAAACGTGCACACAATATCCCAGGTGAGGCCACCCCAGTGCAGAGCAGAGCGGGACAATCCCCTCCCTCGCCCGGCTGGCGATGCTTTGCCTGATCCCGCCAGGACATGGTTGGTCCTCCTGGCTGTCGGCACTTCTGACTCATATTCAATTTGCCATTGACCAGGACCCCCAGGGCCCTTTCCACAGTGCTGCTCTCCAGCCTCTCATTGCCTGGTCTACACACATGCACACGATTGACCCAACTCAGGTGTAGAATCTGGAACTTGCCCTTGTTAAACTTCATATGGTTGATGATTGCCCATATCTCCGAGTTGTTGAGGTCTCTGTGTAGGGCCTCTCTGCCCTTGAGGGATTTGACAGCTCCTCCCAAATTAGTGTCATTGGTAAACTTACTTAGCATTCTCGACTTTATTTCATAATGTCTGAAAGCTTTGGGAAAATGAGAGTCCTTATTATTTCAAAAGCACCAAAACAAGAAGCTTACTACTGCTCAGCTAAATTGACAAAGAGCAAAAATATGTCTTCCAGGCCTTCTCTTTCATGAGAAGCCAAAAAACTAGAGCCATAAAACTTGGCCATAAGCCACTTTCTAGTTACAGAGGATCTTCCCACAGTTATCAAGGTCTTACCTTTGTGATCAAGAATTTGAATGTTCTGACCAATCTGTCTTACTCCAAGCTTCAGATGCCAGAATTCTTACAGCAAAATCTCTCCAGCTTAAGGGGTAGTATTTTTAGAGACTGCAAATCTGAAAATGCTGCTCATGGTCAGGAATTGCCAAGACTTGAAGACCTGTAGGTCACATCACTTTTCGCACAGTTGTGAGACAGGTAAACCTGTCACATGGACTCTGGCAGGGAGTTATTGTCCCTAAAGTGTCCAGAACTGGGGGAGTTTTACACAAATTCAGAATGGTTCTCCACTATATTCCATTAATCAATCAGGGCTGGTCTGAAGTATCCCTTTGCTCTACTGCTATCAACTCTCTGCTGTATTCAGTGAGAAGAAAATACACGAGCAAAAACAGAGCTATGAATCGATGCTTGTGCCATTTTCTGTGAATTAAGACTTTTAAACTTAGGCTTGCCCACTTGTGTATTTGGGGAACCTAGTCAACGAATTTTATAGGAGATCATCTGCACTACTGAAACTTTTCAGGGAACTAATGAAATATTCAAAACATAACAATGACAAAAAATACATCAAATATTTTACAAGGAATAACTTCTGCCCAGAAATATGTAACATCTCTGAATGTAATCTCTCTCCTGAAACCACCATGGTCTGTGGAAGGGCACACATCTCAAGAGGTAACTAACAAAAATTTCAGATTACTGTATTGGTATTAAACAAAAATCTACAGCAGTTCACTTGGGTTCCATACACAGAAATGCACTGCTATAGCTCTCCAGTACAGAATAAACAGAGACTGTCAAAAAGAGATAATTGCAGAGGGAAATAAACCCCCATGACATTAAGTAGGATAATGCTCCTTGCAGTATTCTATCATACAATACTGATCAAAAAGCAAATTGAACTGAATTAATTTCTTTCAATGGAAAAGTCACAAAAACTAATCACACTTCTCAAAAGTAGCAACCATTTTCTACAGTCAATTTCCATTCAAACCATGTAGAAGGAAAGGACTGCATTTTTTTTTTAAATTTACACACACAACTGATATTAAATTTCCCAGATTTGCTGAATTACAATTAACCAAAGTATGACTGTGCTAAACTAAGTTCATTTGTATTTAGAATTCAAAATTCTGTCAATGCATTAAATATAATACTTGCCTTTCATTCATTACTTGAAATTGTTTCAATTAGTCTGGAGCATGTGGGTTTCTGAATTTGCTGCTTTTTAGTATA
>VWZG01005754.1:0-11872 GCA_013396735.1 Grallaria varia | reverse complement strand
TAAGGCCCATCGTTCATTGGCAGTTNTGCTTTCTTGGAGATAAGGCCCATCGTTCATTGGCAGTTTCAACTGAGTGGAGTTGTCCCTTCTTGGGCCCCAATTGGATAGGGACGAAGATTCCTCCCACACCAAAGGTAGAAGCACCCCAAGGTCTTGGTGCTTTGGGAGTGCCAGGGAAGCAACATCATTTGGTGCCAAGTGCTCAAGGCTGTGGTCTTGTTTTCTTGGGGAAAAAGACCCCACTCATTGGCAGAAGCACCTGAGTGCAGTTGCCCCTTCTTGGGCCCCAATTGGATACGGACGAAGATTCCACTTACAGAAAAGGTGCCAGCACCCCAAGGTCTAGGTCCTGTGGGAGTGCCAGGGAAGCCGCATTATTTGGTGCCAGAAGCTCAAGGCTGCTGGCTTGCCTACATGGGGAATTGGCCATCGTTCTTTGGCAGAAGCACCTCAGTGGAGTAGCCCTTTCTTGGGCTTCAATTGGATACAGACACAGATTCCTCCCACATCAAAGGAGCCAGCATCCCAACGTCTCGGTGCTTTGGGCGTGCCAGGGAAGCCACATCATTTGGTGACAAGAGCTCAAGCCTGCGGGCTTGTTTTCTATGGGAAAAAGGCCATTGTTCATTGGCAGAAGCTCCAAAGTGGAGTTGCCCCTTCTGGAGCCCCATTTGGATATGGATGAAGATTCCTTCCACACCAAAGGTGCCAGCTCCCCATGGCCTTGGTGCTTTGGGAGTGCCAGGGAAGCCGCATCATTTGGTGCCATGATCTCAAGGCCGCAAGCCTGCTTGCTAGGGGAAAATGGCCATCATTCGTTGATAGAAGCACCTGAGTGGAGTGGACCCTTCTTGGGCCCCGATTGGACAGAATCGTAGTTTCCTCCCTCACCAAAGGTGCCAGCAGCCCAATGTCTTGCTTCTTTGGGAGTGCCAGGGAAGCCACATCATTTGGTGCCAAGAGCTCAAGGCTGCGGGATTGCTTTCTTGGGGAAAATGTGAAGTAGATGTTGGCAGAAGTACTGAAGTGGAGTTGACCCTTCCTGACCCCAGTTGGATACAGATGAAGATTCCTCCCACATAAAAGGTGGCAGCACCCCAAGGTCTTGGTGCTTTGGGAGTGCCAGGGAGGCCACACCATTTGGTGCCAAGAGTTCAAGGCTGAGGGCTTGCTTTCTTGGGGATAAGGCCCATCGTTCAGTGGCAGATGCAAAGGAGTGGAGGTGCCCCTTCTTGGGCTCCAATTGGATACAGAAGAAGATTCCTCCCACACCATAGGTTGCAGCACCCCAACGTCTTGGTGCTTAGGGAGTGCCAGGGAAGCAACATCATTTGGTGCCAAGAGCCCGAGGCTGCGGGCTTGCTTACTTGGGGATAAGGCCCATCGTTCAGTGGCAGAAGCACCTGAGTGGAGTTTTCCCTTCTTGGGCTCCAATTGGATACAACAAAGACTCCTCCCACACCATAGGTGGCAGCACCCTAATGTCTTGGTGCTTTGGGAGTGCCAGGGAAGCAGCATCATTTGGTGCCAAGAGCTGAAGGCTGTGGGCTTGCTTTCTTTGGGAAAAGGACCATCGTTCATTGGTAGAAGCACCTGAGTGGAGTTGACCCTTCTTGGGCCCCAATTGGATACGGTTGAAGATTCCTCCCTCACCAAAGGTGGCAGCACCCCAAGGTCTTGGTGCTTTGGGAGTGCCAGAGAAGCCGCATCATTTGGTGCCAAGAGCTTAAGGCTGCAGGCTTGCTTTCTTTCAGAAAAGGGCTGTCGTTCGTGGTTGAAAGGTGATGAGTGAAATTGGCCCATATTGGCCTTATATGGATATGGACAAAGATTCCTCCCACACCAATGGTGTCAGGTCTTCAAGGTCTTGGTGCTTTGGGAGTGCCAGGGAAGCCACATCATTTGGTGCCATGAGCCCAAGGCTGCAGGTTTGTTTTCTTGGGGAAAACGGCCGTCGTTCATTGGCAGATGGAGCTGTGTGGAGTTGCCCCTTCTTGGGGTCAAATTAGTTATGGACGAAGATTCCTCCCACACCAAAGCAGCCAGCACCCGAAGGTCTTGGTGCTTTTTGCACCAGGGGAGGTGCATCATTTGGTGCCAAGAGCCCAAGGCTATAGGCTTGGTTTCTTGGGGAAAAGGACCAGCCTCAGGAGAAGCACTACATGTGTTTGGAATGTGGCAAGGGCTTCAGCCAGAGATCCCACCTTCTCTGCTACCAGCTCATCCACAGTGGGGAATGGCTCTACATGTGCTTGGAATGTGGAAAGGGCTTGGCTTCAGACACCGCACCAGCCTGCTCTGCCACCAGCACATCCACACTAATGAATGGCCCTACAAGTGCTTGGAATGCGAGAAGGGCTTCCGCCAGAACTCCAAACTGATCTGCCACCAGCTCCTCCACACTGGGGAATGGCCTACACATGTAAGGAATGTGAGAAGAGCTTCAGCCAGAACTCCCAGATGGTCTGCCACCAGTGTATCCACACTGAGGAACGGCCCTACAAGTGCTTGGAATGTGGGAAGGGCTTCAGGGACAGCTGCAGCCTGATCAGCCACCAGCTCATCCACTCTGGGGAACAGCCCTACACATGTAAGGAATGTGAGAAGAGCTTCAGTCAGAATTCCCACCTGCTACGCCACCAGCTCATCCACACTGGGGAACAGCCCTACACATGTAGGGAATGTGGGAAAGGCTACAGAGAGAGCTCTGCTCTGCTCCGACACCAGCTCATCCACACTGGGGAACGTCCCTACAAGTGTTCCGAGTGTGGGAAGAGGTTTCGGACCAGCTCAGCTCTCCTGAACCATCAGCGCACACACACCAAGGAGAGACCCTTCTGCTGCACCAACTACAGGAAGGGCTTTAAAGACAAGTCAAACCTCATCACCCACCAGCTCATCCACACTGGGAAGAGGCCCTACAAGTGCGGGGAGTGTGAGAAGAGCTTCAGAGTCAAGTCCAGCCTGATCTGCCACCAGAAGGGACACACCGGGGAACGTCCCTTTGAGTGTTGTGAGTGTGGGAAGAGGTTCCAGACCAGCTCCCATCTCCTCCGGGAGAGACTCGGGAAGGAGTTACCTCTCAAGTGTGGTACAAATAAGAGTTTACACATGACTTGGGAGAGTCAGCCAAACCTTTCCCTTCTGACACAGTTTTCTTGGAGGGAAATGACTTTTCCAGCTCAGATCTGCACTTTGGCTGCCTTCACTGGTTTAATCGTGGCACCTTAACTTCTTTTGCAAGTCCACACCCAGCATCCTGTGGTTGCTTCATGAACGGCGAAAGCACCCAGGTAAAAGCCAAGAGCTCATTGGGCTGGCCCCGTGTGCATGTGTCTTAGTTTAGAGTAAGCTGAAACAATTTAGAGCTCCTTTCTCAAAAAATTGGCCACNACAAGAGGCAGGGAAAGAAGCTGGAACCCGCAGCAGAAGGAAGCAGTCCCACCGCGCGCTGGTTCTGTCTCCCCCGCCACCGCCGAAGAAGTGAAGTGAAAAAAAAAAAACCCATTCCCAAAACAAAACAAAAGAACTCTCTTCACAGCTCTCAAGGTGGAATTTTGGATCGTTAGCCAGGTCTTTGTTAAAGGGGAGGGGGGTGGGGGGCGGTGTCAGCCCCCAAAGTTTGTGTTGGTAGGAAAGGAAAAAAAAAATCCTGACAAACTCTAAAACTATAACAGCATGGGAGCAGTTAGTTGTAAGGGTCCAGTTTGGATCCTGGATCTTGGAGACTGAAAGGATGTGGTCATGCCCATAACTGGGAAGGAAGGCGAATCATCTGTTAGCTGTGTAGTTTCCAGGCCTGCAATTCCAACACTGGCTTTTTCTTCTGGAACCTTTTCTAGAGGACCAGCTTCTGAATGTTTTTAGTTTTTAGTTTTGTAACTGAAGACCGAAGGCTGAGCACATAGACCTGTGCGTGTATAAGCTGCAAAGGGGAAAGCGAAGGCCAGAGCTGAGTATTTGTTCCAGTGCCTTTGGAATGGGAGCGACTACTGAACATAGGAAGTTTTGAAGCTAGGCTCTGCAAGAAGAAAAGAATATGATGGTACATCCACCTGAGCAGAGAAGTGCCTAACTCAGTGCAGTTGTGCTGCTTTTCAAAGGAGGCAAGTTAAATGAGGCAAGAAAGTGCTAGGCGAGGCAAGGCACAGGAAGGGAGGAGTAGGCAAAGCCATGCAAGTCACAGGTGTGGCAGATAAGGCAAAGCAAAGGAAATTGGGTTAATGGCAGGCAAAGCAAAAAATGGAGTGGTGGGGGAGGCAAGAAAAGGTTGGGTAAGCAAGGCAAAGCAGTGGAGACGGAGGCCATTCACTTCAGAGTTAGACTCAATTATCTTTTTTAGTACCTTCCAACTCAGAATATTCTGTGAAATCTGTGCAGAAAAGGGTAAGTCCAGGAAGGGGTAGGCAAGACAAGGCAAGACCAGTGAGGAGAAGGCAAGGCAAAAAAAGGCCAGGACCAGGTAGGGAAGGCAAGGCAAGGCCACAAAGTTGAAGGCAAGGCATTGAAAGGAAGGGGAGAGGAAGATAAGGCAAGTGCAGTGAGAAGTAGAGAAGGCAAGGCAGTGCCAGGCAAGGAAGGGGAAGGAAAGTCAAAGAAAAGGATGGATATGCATGGCCATGCAATGCAGGAAGGGGTCGGCAAGGGAAGGTAAGGCAGAAAAGAGGGAGGCCATTCACTGAAGAGTTTGACTTGATGATCTTTATTAGGTAATGCAAGTCAAAGGAGGGGCACACAAGGCATGGCAAGGCCAAGAAAGAAGGGGTAGGCAAGTCCAGGAAGGGATTGGTATGAAAGCTCATGTAAGGCAAGAGACAGAGAGGCAAGGCAAGGCAAATCAAGGGAAAGCAAGGGAGAAGTAGGCAAGGCAAGGGAGGGGTAAGAAATGCAAAGGAAGAGTAGAGAGTTGAAGGAAAGGCAAGGCCAAGGAAGGGAGGAAAAGGCAAGACAAGCAAGGAATAAAACAGAAGGGGTGGATAGGCAAGGCAAGGCAACGGTAAGCAAGTCAATGCATGTCAAGGGACAAAGCAAGACAAAGCAAGGGCGGGGTCAGCAAGGGAAGGGATTGGCATGAAAGACACGGCACCGGAGGGGTTTGCAACACAATTCAAGGCAAGGAAAGGGCATGGAAGGCAAGGCAAGTCATGAGAGGGTTAGACAAAATGAGGAAAAGCAGGGGCATGCAAGGCAAGGCAAGGCAATGCTAGGGAGGTGTTTGCAAGGAAAAGCAAGGTAGGGGTAGGCAAAACAAGGGGAGGGCAGGTGGGGAGAGGAAGGCAGGGCAAGCTGAAACCAAGCACAGATGATGAGAAAGAAGAAAGAGGTGGGGGTAAGGGGGAGTGGCACCCCTAGGATGAGTGACGGGGGTGCCTGAGGACTGGGGGGAAGTAGAGAGGGGTCGACCCCAAAATTGATCAGAAAGGGGCTGAGACGCCAAAACTCAGGGGGTGGGGCAGAGGGGAAACACTCTCAAACAGAGCTGGGGAGAGGTGGGGCCTATGAGAACAATGGGAAAGCAGACAAGACACAGTGAGAGAGCAAACAAGACAGCCCCAAATCCCCAGACTACGATGCTTAATTACTGCTCACATCCTAGGAGATTTCATTCCAACTGAGACATTTTCTTGCCTCTCCTATTCCCACCTACCCAGTGTCCTGCTCTAGATGCAGCTGAGCACAAACCTTTCTGTGCCAAGTTCAAACTCCTTGCCCGTGCTGCCCTTCCCCCTAAGCATTTGGGTTGGTATGGGAAAACTATCAGCCATTCCTTTTATGGGGATAAATTGCTGGCTATCATCTCAGGGAAAACCTGTTCCTAGTGAGCTACATACAAAGTCCCTCTCCCAATCTGTTTTATAAAACCTCTGACCCTTCCTTCCCTCCTTCCCTCCTTCTCTCCTTACTTTCTTTCCTTCCTTCCTTTCTCTCCCTCCTTTTCTTCCTTCTTTTCTCTCCCTCCTTTTCTTCCTTCTTTTCTCTCCCTCCTTTTCTTTCTTCTTTTCTCTCTCTCCTTTTCTTTCTTCCTCACCTTGATCCTTTTCCTTTCTTCTCCAATAGTCACTGTTCCTCCATCTTCTTCCTACTTCTGCTTCTTCTTTCCTTCTCCTTTGTCCCCCAGAAAATGAGCTGAGGACTGAGATGACAGAAGACAAATGCCCCCAGCAAAACCTCGTGGAAGAGGCTGTTTTGAATGGCTCTATGGGGCAGGAAGTCAACAGGGATGAAAAGACAAAGAACCCCCAAAAACAGGGGCTCCAAATCCAGCCGAGGGTGGCCCAAGGAGGAAAGTTCCACCGTCTGCTGGGAAGACAGCCAGAGATTCAGCTGGACCTGGTGGTCCAGCAGTGGCTTAACACCAGAGAGAAGCCCTACAAATGCTTGGAATATGGGAAGAGGTTCAGTCTAAACTCATACCTGATCCACCACCAGAACATCCACACTGGGGAACTGCCCTACAAGTGCTTGGAACGTGGGAATAGCTTCAGCAAGAGCTCAAACTTCATCACCTCAAGTACCTTCACACAACAGAGAAACCCTGTAAGTGTCCTGAGTGTGGAAAGACATTTCAGAGAAGCTCCCATCTCATGGAGCATCGACCCTTCCACTGCCCTGACTGCAGGAAGACCTCCAACTACAGCTCCTACCTCATTACCCACCAACACATCCACACCTGGGAGAGGTCCTACAAGTGTCCTGAGTATGGGAACAAGTTTTCCATGAATTTTTCTAGTTGAATGTGGAGCCAGCAACAGGTCTCTTACCTGGCCCTTTTGTGAGCTCTGATTCTGTGAGAGTGAAATAAATTAATTAGTACATAAAACTGGGAAAGAGTTTTGTGTTGCCTCTCTAGTTGTGGTGCAAAGAGTTTGCACATGAAAGGGGAAGGTCAGCCAAACCTTTATGTCCTGACACAGTTTGAGAGTAATGACATTTTCAACTGGGATCTGCACTTTGGCTGGTTTTTGGCTGTGAGTTCTTCTGCAAGTCCACATCATGGAGTGGTTTTATGTGCGCCAAAAGCGCACAGGTAAAAGCCAAGAGCTCATTGTGCTGGGGGGTGTGTGTGTGGGAGAAGGTAGTGTAGGGGTTCAGTTTTGGATCCTGGCTCTTGGAGACTGAAAGGATGTGATCCTGCCCATACCTGGGAAGGAAGGCAAATCGTCTCCTCGTTGGCTGTGCAGTTTCTAGGCCTGCAGTTCCAACACTGGCTGTTCTTTCTGGAAGGTTTTCTATGGCACCAGGTGCTGAACATTTTTAGTACTGTAACTGGAGTCAGTGAGACTGAAGGTGTGTGAGGGGACATAGAGCTGAGCACAGAGATCTGTGCATGTCATGCAGTTTATAAGCTGCAAAGGGGATAGTGAAGGACAGAGCTGATTTTTTTGTTCCAGTATCTTTAGTATGGGGCCAATTGCTGGACGTAGGAAGTTTTGAAGCTAGGCTCTGCAAGAGGAAAAGAATATGATGATACATGCATCTGAACAGGAAAGGGCCTAACTCCAGGCAGTGTGTTGTTTTTCAAAGAAAGTGAGTTAAACAGAGACCTGCTGAACGGGCACCTTTTGTGACCAATATTTACACCACAATTTTAATCTGAAAACAAAAGAGGATAAAAGAGTCGATTGGTTTCACAATCAAATTGAAGTTACAGCAATGTGCACTACCAGCTTTCCTTTCAAACTACATTTACTCTCACATTCTTTCAGTCTTGCAGGGATCCTGTAACTACACTAACTGCGTCAAGCATAAATAGTGGTCACAAAAGCTGCACACATTTTTTTCTTGCCTTCTTCATTTTGACTTGCTTTGCCTTTCCTACAACTCCCTTGCCTTTCCTCCCCTTGCCTATCCTTCTCTTCCCTTGCCTTAAATTGCCTTCACCTCCCTTGCCTTGCCTTGCCTTTTACTGCCTACATCTCACTATCCTTGCCTTACCTACCAGTCCCTTGCCTTTATTTGCCTTGCCCTGCCTCCCCTGCCCTTGCCTTGCATTGTCTTGCACAGCCATCTTCCACCTTGAGTTAGCTACCTCTTTCTTGCCTGGCCTTGCTTTGCCATGGCTTACCTGACTTTGACTTTCAATGCCTTACCTACACCTCCCTATCCTGGTCTTGCTTTGCCTGCACCTTATTGTGTTGCCTACCACTACCTGTCCTTGTTTGGCCTACTCATATCGTGCCTTTGCTTGCCTCCCTCCACGTTGTCTTGCCTTGTGGACCTCTGCCTTGTTTTGCTTTGCTTTGACTGCCCCTACTTTGTTTTTCATACACCTCCCTAGCCTTGCCTTACCTGCCCTTCTCATGACTTGTTTTACCTTCTGCTCCCTTTCATTGCCTTGAATTGCCTTGCAAAACTCTCTCCTGCCTTACCTTGCACATGCACCCCTTACTTTGTCTACTCCTCCCTTGCCCTTTCCTTACCATGCCTGCCCTCTCTTGCCTTGCACTTCATTGCAAACTCATTTCATTTCTTGCCTTGCCTACACGTTGCTTGCCTGGCTTTACCTTACTTTGCCTTCATTGCTTTGCCTATCCATCCTTTGCCTTCCCTTATTGACATCTCCCTTGCCTTTCCTTACTTTGCCTATTACTCTCTTCCCTTGCCTTGTCTCTCCTATGTCATCTCCGAGCCTTGCCTACCTCTCACTAGACTTGATGTGCCTTCCTCCCTCCTGCTTACCCTTGTTTTGCATACAAATTCCTGGCCTTCCCTTGCATACATCTCTGTTGACTTGTCTTTCTGCTAGCCCCTAACCATAACTGTAATGGCCCTTAACCCTAATGCTAACCCTTATGGCTCCTAACCCTAATGGCCCCTAACGTTAACCCTAATCCTAACCCTTAACCCTAAGCGTAATTCTAATGGTCCGTAACACTAACCATACCCTTAACCTTAACTCTAACCTTAACCCAAATCCTAACCCTGTCACTAATCCTCACCCTAACCCTAATCCAAATGCTAAGCCTGTCAGTAACTCTAATCCTAACCCTAACCACTGACCTTGTCATTAACCCTAACCCTTATCCTGTCACTGACCTGAAAGGGGTCATACAATCATAGTCCCAATTATAACCTAAGAATCCTAAAAATTTTGTAGTTTACCATTATTGCTTAAACTTTGCAACTTTGTAGCTTTTAGTTAAACATTTCTTGAAGATAGGGAACAAAGAATTAGGGAGATCAGCAAACTATGCAGCTGTGGTTTGAATTAGTTTTGGTGACAAACACACCCTAGAGAGTTAAAACTGCAGGGGATCATTTAAGTAGAGGTAGTTTAGGTTAACTAAAGACAGTTTAGTTATCATTAACTAAAGACAGTTTATGGAGCTTTGTAACAATAACATATAAAACTATTAGGTCAGCATTTGCATACAGTGTATGTGTAAGATACTGCCAACACCCAGAGGACAACCACATGAACACTTCCGTGGAACCCCTTGATGAAGTAAAATGACTACCTGAGAATTTACAGTTCCAGATAAAAGACACTAGATGGTAGTCTTCATCCATGGAAAACATACAGGACAAAATTCTGAAAAATACCTGCTGATTAATGAGCCAGGGAAGGGGCTGGGATGTTAAAGTGCATAACGACTCGCAAAATCTTTGTTTCAGCGGAACTGGTTATGGAGGAATATGACCCTGGCATCAAATAAAGAGAAATGGCAGCTTAAAAGTGTTATGCTGGTATGATTTCTTTTTATCAAGACCTAAATCTTAACCCTAATCATTAACCCTGTCACTAACTTAACCATAAACCTTAATCCTCACCCCATCACTAACACTAACCCTAACCGTAACACTGTAACTAAGCCCAACCCTAACCCTTAACCCTGTCACTAACCCTAACACAAACACTTAACCTTAGGCATAACCCTAACCTCAACCCTAACTCTAACCACTAACCTTGCCAATAATTCAAACCCTAATCCTAACACTGAGCCCTGTCACTAACCCTAACACAAACCCTAGCCCTGTCACTAACCCTAACCATAGCCTAGCCCTAAACCAAACCCAGACCCTGTCAATAACTGCAAGTGCAACTCCAAATCCTAACCCCTTACAATAACCACTAACCCTGTCACAAACTAACTGTAAATCTAACTCCAATCCAATCCTTACCCCCAACCTTACCCCCACACCATTATCCTAAATCCTAAATCTGTCACTAATCAAATAACCCAAACCTGTAATCTGCCACTAACCCCAAACCTAACATTTAACCCTGTTGATAACCCTAACCCAAACACTAACACTGACACTAACTCTGACCCTAATCCTAACCCTAAGTCTTAGCCCTGTAACTAACCCTAACCCTAAGACAAACACTAATCCTGCCATGAACCCTAACACAAATGCTAACTCTAACCCCTAATCTTGTCACTAATACTACCCCTAACCCTAACCCTAACCCTAGCCCTAGCCCTAAACTTAATGGTCACTAACCCTAACCCTAGTCTTAATTGTAACCTTGCAGCCAAGGCTCCACCTGGCCCATAACCCCAGTTCCCACACGAATGCCCTTCTAGAGTTAAAGGACAGGCTTGGAGAGGGTGTTTTGGGATGGGATGGGTGTGGTTTGTGTTGTGGTGTCATTTATTTTAGTAATTTAGAGTTCGGTAGGTGATTGGATATGAGCTCATATTGTTTTGAGTATTGTTTATTTGTCGTTGGGTGTGGATGTGGTGATAATTACTGTGCTTTTTTTGCATATTTTATTTTGGGGGTTTTAATTATTGGGTTGTGGTTGTCGTCTCATAGTGTTTCCACTAGGTGGCAGTATTTGTACAGTTGTGCAGTTCCTCTCCCTCGCTGGGTGGCAGTGTTGAGTAGGTTTCAGGTTTTTAGTTGGTATTTACTTGTTTTTCCACTGCGTGGCGGTGTGGGTGTAGTGGTGCAAATTGTATTTGTTCATTAGGTGGTGGTGGTGATTTACGGAATTACAGCCCCACAACCAAAGAGGTTCTAGAGAGGTTTGGATGCACGGGGCGGCGGGGGGGGTGTCACTCCTACAAAAACATGCACACCTGCCTGTGTTCACACGCTTGTTTATTTGCAATTACAGTGTCCATAGTCATTATTTCTCCATACATATGCATTATCTTATAAAAAAAGGCAGGCTTTTTCTAATCAGTTCCTGGAAATAATTTCTATTTTCTCCGCTCCGAGCTACTCCTCTCTGAGTTTGCGCAGTGATTTCTAGTGGACTTGGGCAGGGGTCTTCAGGGGTCTTGAGGATGAAGATTGTGGGTCTTCCTATGTGCAAGTTTGNCACAGAGATAAGCGAGGCCTAAACACTGAGAGCTGCTGTCACAGAGCTGGTGACCGGGAGGAAAGCTGAAGCCCAAGAGAGAGAACCTCCTCCCCGTCACCTATCTTTTATACACCTGATTACGTGAGGGAATAGGATGGAATACTTCCTTAGTTTTTGACCCCAGTTGTTAAGGAAGGCCTAGAGAACAACAAACCTCACCAAAGCCTAAAATTTAAACTACCACATTCTCGCTGTGCCCTTTTCAACTCGGCTCAGAAAGAAGCTGTAACCAGTCCTCTCAATGGCTCGAACTGGTCTAATTAACGAATTTCTGTAGTTATCTTACCTTTTTGACATATTCCTTGATTTATTATCTACAAAAACCACTGGGCCGATTAGGAGTGGCCTTGGCTCTCTCTTCCCCACTGTGTGTAGGCTATTTTCATGTCCAAATGATTTAAAACAACCACCAAACATACTTTAAAGGATAAATCCCCTTATCAGTGGTGTAATTTTTTTTTAGTTACTAGTGTGTTGTTTTTTCATTCACAGTATGAGTTTAATTGTGCAGTTGTGGTGTTTGTTCACTAGGTGACAGTATTGTGTACATTATTTTTT
>VWZG01005744.1:10106-26839 GCA_013396735.1 Grallaria varia | reverse complement strand
TTCCTTTCCTTTCCTTTCCTTTCCTTTCCCTTTCCCTTTCCCTTTCCCTTTCCCTTTCCCTTTCCCTTTCCCTTTCCCTTTCCTTTCTCTGTCTGAAGTCAGACTGGGCAGAGTCAGATAGGACAGCAGCAGCCCTCGGCAGAAGTCAGAGGCAGTGAGAAGAGGACACTATGGAGTGAGTTCATGAACTGCATAAGCAAAAGATGGTCAACTGACACTCCAAAGACACTGTTTTTCATGATCACTTGTGCTTGAGGAGGTCATCACTTGTCCCAGGAGCAGACAGGTCATAGTCTTTGCACAGACTGTTCCACCTCAGCTGCCCCTGGATTGGGAGGAATTTCTTGCAAGTTCTCTGAAAGCAAAAGTCATCCTGTTATTTTCAAATCAGATCCCTGGCCTGGGAAACTCTGAACCAATGGGCTCAAACTTAATAGTAAGCAAGGTTTTAGAAAGAAAATATGAAAGATAGAAAGATAAGGAAAAAAAAAATAGATGGTTTTACCAAAGATAGACTGCCAAACTGAACTGATACCATTCCATGATAAGAGAACTGATTTTTCTAGACAAGTGAAATTTCATAGATCTAATCTGCCTGAAGTTCAAGGAAACATTTAATATGGTCTAAACTAGAAATTATTATCAAAGCTAGAGGGGTTGGGGATTAGTTAAGGAATTAGCTGAGAAGCTATAAATGTATAAGGAACTGGCTGGTGAATTATTAGAGAAGGGCAACAGTGTTCCTGCTCAGATAGGCTAGAACCACTGCTCCCTTTTCATTATTTGGAAGCAGGAGTACATTATTTCAGACTGCTGATGACAGAAAGCCAGACACTTTGTCAACACAGAGGGAATCAGGGTACTGCAGAAAGCAAAACTAGAAAGAAGCATATTAAGAAAAGAAATGTCCTGTATCATCTCATTGTGGTCTGTGTTCAAAGTTCTAAAGAATATCGTGAGAGGGAAGAAACAATGGATATAAACTGCGTGTTTTAGCCAATCAGATGGTGACTTCACACAGTTCCTCCATTCTGTTTGGAATATTACAAAAAAAGTAATTTAGATTGGACTAGAACAATTATTTGGGTGAGAAGAATGCATTTGTTGAGGAAGGAATAGCATATCTCATCTGGTTTAACCTGGGGAAATAAGGGTACTTTGCTGGTATGTTACCCATCCAATGTTTGGTACGTAGTGGATCCTAGCAGGAAAGAAGCTGGACAGCAGCACATTACCATGTTAGTATACAATCAGTGATTCTTCTGGAAGTTGAGTATATGGGTTTAGAGATAAAAATTCACCCAGAGACATTGCAACCACCTGTCTTCACTCTTCTGGCACTGTTACCACACCTGCAGACAGGTTCTGGAAATTAAGTTTTTAATTGTTATGTACTGCATATAAACAGCTGGAGTCCTTTCCTCTGTTCTCCTCTTAAGTAATGAAATCACAACAAAATTACATTGGGTTTGAATCATTGTCACCAGTTAGTAAAAAGAAAAACATAAAATGGAGAAACTGAGACACAAAACTCAGATACATTCAAATGCTGCAGAAGTGGTAGGGGATGAAAAAAAAAGTCATATTAAACTGAGATAAAAAAGGACAAATAAAGGTTTCCATAATCTTTACCCCAGGGTGTAATAGAAATGCTAGTGTTTTCAGACTATGACTTTTTCTGGGATAGAAGGTAGTCAAGCACACAGGTTCAAGTCCGTTTCTTTTCAGTCTTCCTGTGTGTCTCCAGGCTACTGCTGCAGGTAAGGTACAAAGTGAACCCACTGGACTCTCCTGTGCCAGTACTGGACTACCTTTGATAAATCTCAAGCCTCTTTTCAGCAAAGTGATTCATAAGCCAAGTGTCAGGTCTACAGTGTCCCTGTGCAGGGACTTCATACGCCGCAGCTTACAAAGCCCATGAGGTGAGCAGGCAGCAGAGCAGAGCTAGTCAACAGGAAAACTAACTCCAGGAATGTATCTAAACTCTCTTCCCTCTCTAAGGTGAAAAATATCTGAATTGACACTTCACATCAACAGCCTGCCTGAGAACAGAAGACTGGGATATCTCCTGATAGATGACTGATGAGAATCTGATTCACTGCCATGATTTTTCTCCTACTGCACCATAGCAGTCCACAGCTGGTCAACACAAACATCACATAGACTTGCAGAAGCTTCTGATAAAACTTGTTCAAAGCGTGCTGATGGATTGATTTTGTATCCTTAGGCCTTATGCTGGTTGAACTGTTGACTGCAATGTTAATTTTAGGACAGATCTGTGGTCTTTTACAGGTGAAAGCAAACCAGCCTTAAAATACAAACGGGTCATTTGTCTATTTGAATTTGAAACAAGTGGGCTAGGTGCCCTCATCTCCAAATTACAAATCCCCAAAAATCTAGAAAATAACCAGTGCTGGAAAACTCTGAATTCCTTTCTGTATTTTGAGGACATGAATCATTTCCTGATAATAGAAAGAATTTCCATACTACTATCCTAGCACTTAGCCTCTTACTCTGAGGAGCAGAAGAAGAATAAACACTCTACTTCATAAAGATGTTGTGTGGAGAAGACTATAAATTACTGACATCTGTTCTGGTACAGAGAGGTCATATATGTATGTGTGCCTGCATCAGAGGTAGCTAGCTAGAATTGATTGCTACATGAATAAACATTTACAGCTTCAGGCAACAGTTATTGTCCCCTCTCTCTCCTCTTGTCTCTAAGTTTCTAAGCAGTCATGTCCTGCACGACTCTTTGCAGACTATATACTGGAAAGGGCAAACTCTTGTTACTCTTCTGTGCTGTGCACTAAGCCCTTTCTGCCCTCATTACTGTTTGATCTTCTACAAGGTTATCCTGGTATGAATTATAGGATGTAATTAAGGAAGATGGTTTTAATCCTTCTCTTTGTAAATGTACGATCTATTTATACAAGAACCAGCTACACGATACTGTGAATTTTGCAGTCCAAAGATGAGGGTGACCAAACCAATTTCTCTGGATAGAATAAATCCTCCTTATCCTCACCCTTCAAACTTCAAACTGAACTTGATCCAAACATCATTTTCTACAATTCAGGAAAAGTTTCATTCATTTTCAAGTTTCATTTTCATGTGAAAATTCTGTGAAATAGAGTGTTCTCATGGTATTTTAAACCATAAATTGAAGTAGAAAGTACCAGAAATACCACAAGGAGATTCACTCCTGGAATGATCTCCAGGCAAACTTGCCTGAATAAATTTGTGAATGGAATTCAGGCGATATTTCTGGGAAAGCCCACAAATGCAAGGGTGCACTTTGAGTGGTAGCTACAAAGGTCTGGCCAAGATATAAGAGTAAGAGATTACACCAGAAAACATAAATCACTGTCCTCTTAAGCAAAACATGACTGAGCTAACCTGGTTTGAAAGATTTCAGACAGTGGCACTAGTTGGTCCTAGACTGCTGAGCAAGGACATTCTGCTGTGCTCCACCCCATTCTGTCCCTGAGTGTTCACACTGAGTGACATATCGCTGAGTTTCTGTAGTTAACCCAGTCCTGCCCCTTGCTGGGGTTTTATTGCATGGAAACTAAGGCATTTTGGGGGATGACAGATGCCCTGGCCTCATCTTGACAAGCAGTCAGTGTGCCAGCAAAGTGTGCACTTCAGCACAGTTGTTCCTTCATCCTCAAGTTTATACAGACACTGCAGTAACACTCGAACATAACTTCTAACTTCTTGTAATAACATTTAGAAACATCATCCCCATGCTAGGCATTATAAAACAATGGGAAGAAAGAACTGTGCCCCCAGATCTTCAATTTCACATAAAAGGGTAACACTGAGATGGAGGCAGAGCAGTGGGAAGTGGTTTTGAATCCTATCCTTGGCATCTTGCCCAGACCATTTAACAGCTCTATTTGCACCTATTGTCTATGTTATTCTTTTCTAACTGCACTACTGTGTAATAATGAGGGCTGGGAGCGCCCAGGCCTTCATCAGCTTGGCTCTTCAGCTAGGGCTGCAGTGATCCCATCTCTGACAGAGTGGAGTGCAGAGGGATTTGTAAAACACACACATTACTATGCTACACATTCCATCAGATCAAGGAAAATTTGTACAGGGTGTCCAGAATCCTTGGCACATTAGATGGTAGACTAAAACTGAAGGTTTGTGCAGCAAGTAGCTGTTGTGCTTTGACATGAGCAACATGACAGAGAATGTGTATGGGCAGGGTTGTGCTGGCTGGGGAGTGACATGCTGCTGGTGAAGGCTGAACATCTGCTGGAGGAAAGAGGGATGATGCAGTGACCTCTACTTACTTAAATCCTGAAAATGAATTCTGGGATAAATCCAGAGAGGCACTACTGATTCTGTCAGAATTATTCTGGATGCATAGCCATATAACTGAAACCACAAATTGGCCTGACATGTAATCTGCTTTGGGATGAAAGGCACTATTTAAATGGAAGATGCTATTATTTTTATTATTATTATTTCCTTTCTAGGGCTAGTGAAGCTCATACCTTTCATCTTCAGCATGATGGGGAGGGTGGAAAGAGAGTGATCTTTTATTTCTTTAATGATAGAAAAAAAAAATTAAACAAGATGTAAGGATGCCATTCAAAATAAATGTCAGTGGGAAAGGGGGAAAAAAAGAAAACAAAAAAGGGAAAAAAAAAAAGGAAACAAGAACCCAAGCAAAACCGAAGTAGATTTGACCTCAAAGGAGCTGAAATTGAGTTAAAGTTTAATACTGAAGTCAGGTTTCCCTTGGGGGGTAGGCTGCCATTTAAGCTATTTCTTCTCTTTTATTTGTACAGTATAATTCCCCTAATACAGTGCTATAGGTCAAAAAAAGGTCTACTACAGCTGGGCTCCAATTTCCATTTACTAGCATGAAAAACCTCCCCTTGTATAAAACAACTTAGTGTTATTTTGTGGAAAAATTGGCTCCTAAATACTACCTTATGGAAGAAGAAAGTAACCTGGTAGTCTGTAGCAAAACCTACTTCCTCAGTGCACTGGCTCTTGACAGATTATTCTCCTGAGTCTGCTACGAACTTACTCTGTGCCTCTTCAACTGAACTTTGTACGCAAAAAAAGGTGCTCTCAGTATATTTGTTTAATTTTAATAAGGCGACTGTTATTTTTATATTTTCTTCACCTTTTTTTTGAGTTGTGTTCCCTCACCCTTCTCACCGCCCCCCTTCACACAGTCCCACACACAAAACCATCTCTTCCATTGAGATGCAAACCCACACAGGCTGATGACTGATTGGACTCTGCCAGAAGCATAATTAAGCAGCTTTTAGACCCAGCACTGATAATGAAACAAAGGAGAAAACTGACACTAATGAAACAAACAAATAAACAAAAAATATACCAGAAAACCCCACATGTATGTTGTCTCTCAGCCATGGTACTTGACAGTGCTACCTTTAACAGCAGGTAATGAGGAAGCTTCAGACACAGAAGTGATTTTTGAGCTGATGGTGCCCCTTTAAAGACACACATGGAGAATATATACCCTACCGTGCTGGCATCAGCTTAAATTTTTCTTACCTCCCCTGATCTGAAAACCAGTTTGCTGCTGCCATGGAATAACCCCTGGCAGAGCCTTTGTGAGTTAAGGGAACTAACTTCAAACTCTGATATTGTTTGTTGAGGCTGAGAGGATGTGATCTGCCAGGAGGCAGAAGAGAAGGCTGACCCCAAGATGGGGTTTGCTCTATCAGAGTTTGCAGGAAGGTTTTGGATATACCTTTAATTCCTTGCATCCCGGAAGGAACTTGAGACTAAAGTTAAAGATGTGTTTATAATCACCTTTTGCTGTGTTTCAATACCACTCGAAAAAGGAAAGTTTCTGAAACATCCACACTCTACATGTGCAACTATTCTAGCCTGTATCTACCTGAGGAGTGCATCTAATTTATCTTCTTTTAGGTTGACTAATTTTTTTCCTTTTACTGAGATTTTTTCAAAAGGTTGGTACGAACATGTCAAAATCAAAAGTATGTTTCTTTAAGAGCCAAAGAGCCAGGCTTTCTGTTTCTCAGACTCAGATATTTCATTGCAGCATCTTTTTAGTACTCTCTTATTCCTGATATCTGTTGCTTTTTTGGTTAGGCCAAAATTCTGCTTCATTTAGAGGATCAGAAGTCCTGCCATTTTGAATAGAGGGCTACAAAATTACAAAGTCTTGTGCTAAGGAGCCAAGAAGATGAGGACCAAAAGAAAAATAAAAAAAATTAACCACTCTCAGTGTCTGGTTCACCTGGAAACAAGCCGCATTTCCAAATCCTGAATGTCCTTGCTATCAGCTTGTTTGTTTGTGTAATGGGAGCAATAATATCAATGAACTTGTGAGCATCCCCAGAAGTCAGATGGTGATGGGTCCACTAGTGACCCAGGGCTGGTGGTGCAATAGGCATTCCTCTCCTTTATGTGGAGAGAGGTGAGTCAGACTGCAGCTGGAATGCTCTGATAGATACCAGCTAATGGCAGTCCTGCTTGAGTACATTACCTTCTTCCTTATAAATTTTCTACTAACCTTGGAAAAAAGGGTGAGCTGAAAAAAAGCTTAATTTGATGTCCCGCTTACAATTTACAAGGGCATCACAACAGTACCAAGGCAACAAGTATGATTTTACATGCAACTGGGGTCAGATTTACAGCTAACAAAGCCACTAGTACTGATAGGCAAAGCTCACACTAATCGCTGTGTTAAGTCACCTTCCTGAGACACAGAAAACATTTGTCATCTGTCTGAGGTTTATACTATTTAAAATCAGAAGTACACTTCTCCTTTGGTTATGTTGTGCTATCTTGATTGACAGTGAGAACCTGAAACAGAGAAATAGAAAATTCAGGATGCTCTATCCTGTACTAGAATACTGGAATTAGTATCTTCATGGTGTTCTGCCATTGGAAACTTCTGAGCAATATAGAAGTTAAAAGCTGGCCATACTGAAGTGCTTTTCCAGGATAGCATGTGGATGAGGGCACATTAGGCATTTGGGTAGAACTCAAGGCTTTGGCCGAGGTTCAGTGTTTAGTTTCAAGCCATATCTCATCTTACAGCTGAAATGCAGGTACAAGTCTAAACCAAACAGCTGGTGATTCCATATATGCTTGATTTGAGCAATATCCAAAAATCTTTAAAAATAAGTTTGCTGACGTGATCACTGAACAATCTATAAATTTTTTCAAAGAATCTTGCAATAAACACATTTGAAAATTTCTGGGCTTCTTTTCCAGTATTCGCTGTTTTGATTAAACTTGGTATTTAGCAGTCATACCCACAAACAGTCATGACATTTTCTGTAACTCTCATCAAATTTCTCATTTTGAGACTTAGGAGAAAAGTGCTTTTTTGCTTATTGGTGCTTCTCAAAGGTGGCACCGATTGAGAATTACTTCTGGAGCACAGGGATTCAAAACACAAACCAGAGAGGAGTTCCTTCCACAGTGCAGAGTTATACTCAATACCACAAAATACTGTGGACATTGAAAGATTTCTTGACTTCAAAGGGCAACTGGGAAAAATATTGGAAGAAAAATTCGCTGAAGACTATGAAATATGAAGATTCCGTATTTGACTGTAAAACTTTCATAGCTCCAACTGACTAATATACGAGAGACTAGTGGATGTATTATCAGTCACTACATAACTGGCTATATGCCTTATAAGGACCCTTTACTGCTATCTGCCATGGACAAAAGTTCAATTGACCTGATAAGTTAGTTATCCTGGTTTGGGAAGAAAAAGGGAGAGAGAAACAAAAATTACTCCACTGTGCTTACAGCCTAGGGTAGAAGATGGACCTTGATTGTTCGAGGTGCAACCGTGTTCCAAAGCCAAGGACCACCCCTCAGTGCTCATGAATCATGATAAGGAATGACGGAGTCCATAAGCTGCACCTTTCACTTTGTCTTTGCTACACAAGAAAGGGCAACAAGATTTGGACCTTCCATGTTTGCTAAGGTTCCCAAGACTTTCAGGTAATCTGTTTCCACGTAGTGATTTATAGTTTCCCAAAGTAACTAAGTGAAGTTTTAGGCTTTTGACTAGTTTTTCTTTTAGATTTTTGACTTCCTTTGATCACGGAATTCAGAACAAAATCCATGAGGAATAGAGAGAAAGGAAGAAAGGAGCCCCAGGCAGTGCCAAAAGAGTCAGCCTCATTCCGTTGGTTTCTCTGACACCAGTCCACCCAGGTTTAACTGTGTGGATTTGTGTTTGAAAGGAAAGCAGCAAACAGCTACTTCTTGGGTGCTGTTTGCATGAGCACAAAATATTCTGTGTTGCTCTTTTAAAAGGACCATGTTTTACACAGGATTTTAATACAAGCGTCCAACAAGGTCAAAAATAGTGACCCTTTGAAATGGAAAGATTAACATTTTTATAGATAGGAGAGGAAAATAGGCAACTTGCAGTGGAGCATGAGAATTCTATCTTGGGTTTTTTTCTTTTTTTTTTTTTTCTTTACAACAAATAAGGCTTATGGATTGCAAAGAGGAGACTGCCCCATTAAAAAAAAAAAAAAAAAAAAAAAGTCTTTTACAGTATTTTCCAATTTAAAGCTGCTTGCAAGCAGCACTCAGGAACATCCAAGAAAAGTCTGACTCACTAGTTTTTCAATTTAGTTTGTTAATAGCCTGCCTTTCATAAAAGCATCAAGCACAATAACAAAAATACCTAAATCAATAGGATGATGCAGCAATGCCTCACAGAGATGATATTTTTGATATAAATATATACCATTCAGCCTGGCCTGCTTGACATCAAATTTATATACTCAATAAGAAAGCATAATTAATGGTCCCAAACTGTATTTTCTCTCACCTATTTCACATCTCAAGAAGCTGAGGGTTTTGTCAAAAAGAGGGGGGGAAGGAAGAATGGAGAAAGTGTTCCATTCATAAACGAAATGAATCCATTAAAAATGACTTTCTCCTCAGCTCCCTACCAATGTCTCCTGGGGACTGGTGTGTATTTTATTAAGAAACAGAAGTGTGGAATGTGCCTGCATTTTACAGGGCCCGTAAGCCAGGTGATTTATCTTCTCTCTTTTCCCTGCCAGCTCACTGGGCGTTCACTAATTTTGAGGGAACAAAGAAGATGAACCAGGAGTCCCTAATTCCGATTGATGTCAACGTAACTGTACTAGGGTCCACCCTATCTGTCTACCCCTCTGTCCACCGTATGGACTTATAATCAAATTTAATTAGCTATTTTGATTTTTCAAAGTTATCTAAAGGCTTTTAAAAATTAAGCACGTTGTCCCACATGACTTGTAGAAGGAAAAATTGTTGAGTATGAGGCTGCTTTTTGAATCAAAAGCAGTTTGGTGCTTAGCTGACTTGAAGGGTTTTGCAAGACTCCCTATTCAGTGGGGAAGAAACTGAAGAGGGGAAGGTGTATTGACATTGTGTGTCTTCAGGCAGCTCAAATTAAGACCCTCAGTTATTGTTAAGTCTTCCTTCTTAAACAAAGCATGGGGACCAGAGTTAAAATCCTTGGCTAAAGAGAAGAGTAAAATTACTGCTGTCATTTTGCTTCTTTCCCACCAGGAGATTAACCCTCCTGGAGCAAAGTCAGACAACACAGTCAATTCCTGGCAGCACCAAGACCCACAGTGGGTTTTGCAGAAAGTGCCACAGGCCTGTTGTGTTTCTTTAAATCAAACACAGAACTAGGAGTTGGAGGGCAGAGCCACCGGCTCATCCTCCCTTCTCCCAGCTCTACTGCAGTGAAGCGGAGTAGGGTTAATAGTGAAGATGGGGGAGTGGAGGGGCAGGCAATGGTCTCTTCTCTCTGGTAACCAGTGACAAGACCTAAGTGAGTGGCCTGAAATTGTGTCAGTGTAAATTTAGGTTGGTTATTAGAGAAAGGTTCTTCACCCAGAGCATGGTCAGGCGCCAGAAGAGGCTCCCCAGGAAAGGAATCATGGCATCAAAACTGCCAGAATTCAAGAAGTGTTTGGACAACACTCTCAGGCACAGGCTGTGATTGCACAAATCTGAGAAATTTAACTCCTAGTCTTTTTCATGGACATGGCTGGTTTGTATCTTTTAATAAGAAATCATAGCATAATAAGATAACTCTGAGTTCTGATTCACCTTTCATTCATCCTAAAAAACAAACAAACAAGGCATTTGCCTGAGGAAAAATGAAACAATCAGAAAAAGGAAAAGAAAGAAGATCTTCAGGATTTAGTTCTCTGTTTTGTCACTGTGCAGGTGTTGATTTTGTTTTTCTTTTTCTTCTCTTTTTTTCTTCTGTTTCTGCAGCATTGTCCCAATATCTGGTTGATACCAAACATAGCAACTCATTCATTATCCCGAATATCTTCTAAGCCAAACTCCACCCATAAATAGGGCTGCACTGACTCATAAATCTCTGTGGCTGGATGCCTGAAAATGCATGTAGAATCCACCACTGGGTTTGGACATAATAAATAATGAAAAATGAGTCATGGTAGTTGCCATATTTTGTAATGAATTGTAGCTTCGCAAAAGAGACAATAGGAACTATCCTGAAACTTGCAAGATTAGATACACTTATTTAAAAAATGCCTTATTTATGATGGAGTGAAATAGTCTTTACAGAATTTTTCTTGTCACATAATGACTTAAATAAAACTCATAGGAAGTATCATAAAAATAAAATAATAAACAATTTAAAAATCTGTTACATCTCTGCCTCTCCTACAGAGGATATAATTAAATTTGAGTTTCCATAATAGGTTAAACATTTTCCTTTATCTGGATTAAAAATTTCCCATGGGACAATATTAGGTCTAATGACACTTTGGCTTTGAAAGGGAAATATTTTTATTTCCATACAAATAGGAAATATAACTTACAGCTTTTTCTTCTGATTTTATTACTCCTTTAAAAAGAGTTAATGAACAAAGCATCATAAGGAAAATTAAATACCTTGATATATCAGCACAGAGGGTTCTGAGATTTTTTTAATTGTTGTTTTTGTTTATTATATTAGTTTTTTTTGAGTTGATTTTTTGTTTGGGTTTTTTTTGTTGCTGGAATTGGGGATAGGGTGTGGTTTTTTTGTCCTAAAAAAACATCATCCTGCAGACCATTTCTTGAAGTCTTATACCCCGGTTTCAGAACCAAAACTGAACCATAATTATAAAGCTAAATGAATAAGTCAGAATAGCATAAGATCTGTGGAACTGTGACTGCTACTTTCAGCTGGTTCTGCTAGATATTTCCAATGAAGGCTTAAAACCACAATATAAGTGTCATTAAAATGCCATCAGTTACAGTCACTAAACCATAGAATCTGATGTACTGCTTTATTTTTCTATGCTGTATCTTTCATATTGTGCTGTGGCAAGTGTTGACTTTTTAATCGCAGTTGCAGTATGTCATCTAATTGGGCAATATTGCAGTAAGGAAGATGCTTTCCCTGAATCCAGCTGGCAGTTAATTTACACCCAACACAAAAACAGCTGAAGTCCACGTTCTTCAAAATGTGAAAGGAGTGGAAGAAATAGCCTTTTACAACAGGCAATCTTGGACTGTCTGTGTTTTATCTGAAAATTAAGACTCAAATGCCTTCTTTTTTAAATAGAGGTTTTAGAGTCTGTTCATACCTTTAAGGAGAAATAGGGTGTTATGTTTCAGAGGTTAATATTTGTGTCAAACTATGGAGTTGTAATTCTCATCTTTTATTGTAGATTAGCTATTCTACCTAAACCAGAACTTGTTCCAAAAGTCACCTGAGGTACTAAAATCTCAGAAGGCAGTACTGACTATCTCAAAGGACTGGTATCCCACCATTACTCTGATTCAGCATTAGACACCTGTCACAGTAAGTTTTCTTCCTTGTCTGCATTTACAGTTTCCTATGTTTCAGCTCTGTGCTTGTTGCCTCTTGTTTGTTACCTCCAGGTGCAACTGTAGGATCTTCCTGAGTCATTTCTTCTTCAGGCTGACCCGCTTCATGTCATATATGATGAGCCACAGCCTCCTGTCTATCCCGGGGCTGCTCCTCTGGACTCACTCCACTAAGTTAGTGTTCTTTATGTAGGGAAGCAGTACACTGAGAAAGTTTTCTCATGTGCCAAAAGGTGGGATATAATTATCACCCCAGGACTGCAAGCTCCACTTTTGCTGATGAAACCCAGTATGTAGGCAGTTTCACCTGTTCAAAGGCATACTAACAGCTTTAATTCAGCTGTTTTACTATCAGATTCTGCATCTCAGGTCCTGCAAAGCTGTTTTTTATCTAGTTAACACACAGCTTGTAGTGGTACGTGGAGTTCTTCCATCTCAGATATGATGGCAAGTCAGACAGGGCAGTGGTTTCAACGACAAAGGGCACAGTCCCACAGTAGCAACCAGGAAGAGTGGGGAGAGTCCAGGGAGGGAAATAAGGCTGAGGTGACCATCCAGTGGTCACTAAACAGATTTCCAATGTGAGCACAAATCCAAGGAGTTAAGCAATCCAGGGCCAGTATCAGATCTCGAGACAGTAACCTGGTTCAAAATGATGTCCCATTATTGCCAGTAAAATGTAGGACAACAAGCCATGTCTGAAAATCTGGGAAGTCAAGACTGTAGATCAGCATCCAGGAAGGGCCTGTATTAACAAGGTGATAGCCAGGCATGGGCATGGCTGCAACATAGTGCAGCAGAGCTCAGACAACCCAGAGCAGTGTCAGAAGCCCTGGATTAACACAACTTTCAAGAGCAGGAAGCCCCACCAATGTTTCCCCCAAATTCTTTTACACAACAGTCTCAACCAAAATTAAACACCTGAGTCATATCAGAGAGCTGTCTGTAAGTGTAGGCATACAAACTAAAAGGAGAGGAGAACTCACTCAGGGCACTGAAACCACTGAGCATAACGATCTGAGAGGGAGCATATTTGGTGTAAATGCAAATAATTGCCCAGAGACCTCCTTGAAACTCCTGAGTTTGTGTCTGACGTCTGATTTCCAGAGGACAATTTTGAAACCTCAGAGATCATTGGGAGAGTTTATCTGAGAAATAAATCTTTTCCAATTTCTTTAATGTTTGTTAAATATCTTACCTACTGGCTATGCTTCAGGGGTGTTTTAATTAGCAAGACACGTTTTTGCTGTGGTTTTCTTTTTGCCTGTGTCTACAGGCAATTTTGAAGTAACAAATTATAAGAGAATATCCTGAATTTAGATAAAATTCCCAAATCTGTAGGCTTCTCCTTTTCCACTTTACCCTTTAATTCTGAAGTACAGTTTGGGAAGTTGAACTGAAGTTTTTCATCACTTTATTGTCTGTGTGTCTTGTACGTCATGGTGATAAATGCAGAACATCCTGGGAATCAAGCAATTTGCATGACGCAGTGGGATATGAATGATAAGGAACAGTCTGCAGTAGTGTTCAGTGCAGCTGAAAGTCCAAACAGTAGTGACAAAACAGGATATATAGTCTCAAAGATGAATTTGTAGCACTGATGATGAGAACACAGGGCTATAGAATAAACCCAAATTTGAACTAGTTGAAAGTTCTATTGTTCCTGGTGAGATATAAAATCCTTTTAAACCGAAGCTATTTTAATGTCAATCCTTAAGCCCAGATATATTCTCATAACAAGACTAATTCAAAATAACAGTCAACCTAATCTGGTGTTTAGTGGAATCTACTAAGAGATTAAGGTTCCAATTTATAAATTGCTTGCATGTACTACCTACTTTCAGAATCCTTGAAAATTACAATCATGCCATTGCCCATTCACAAAGGTCTTTAAATCTATGGGTCTCCAATGTCTCAATGTGTTCCTGCACTATAAGCAAATTTCAGCTCAGAATCTCACTCTGTTTATTCAGACAGTTGAAGCCATACACAGCAATAAAAGAATCAGAGAAGATGAGGAGAGAGAGGAGACGAAAATACATAGAAAGTACAGGAAATATTTCACTTTCATTATTGAAAATATACAAGTTCATTTGTTTTCGTTTCTTTTTTTTTTGTTTGTTTGTTTTTGGTTTTTGTACATTGACAGTACCCCAGAACAGATTGGTGCAATTCCAAGAAGGGAAAAGTATAGAACAGCAGTATCAATAAATATCTCAGAAAAATGGATCTCCCAGCTCACATGACATAAGAAAAGTCTTGAGAATGACTGGGAAACTTTTTTGTAGTACAGCTGTGGAACTCACCCCAAAATAATTCAATAGAAGACATTGCAGTTCTGAGGTCTTTCTAGAACTCTATAACACTTCCCCACAGCTTTCATAAAACAACCAGCGATGAGTCACATAAAGTGATCTTAGCAATGTAAAAGTTAGTACAGTAAGTATGACATATCAACAAAGGGAAGAGCTAAGCTGATTTTAGACATGTGTGTGTCATGTGTACTCAGAGTTCTTGTACTTGGTACAATGAGAACCAGAAACCAGTATCAAAACAGGAAAATGAAAAAAGAAGGGGTTTATAAATGTCAAAACCTCTTATCCTACATGCTAACTTTTTTTCCCTTTTTTTCTTTTTTTCTTTTTTTGTTTTATTGTCAACTTTTTAATTAAAACTCAAATTCAAGGTCTGTTCTCAAAAATTCTGGTGAAGTACAGACTCAAAATACAAATTTGAAGCCATTCTGTGCTGGTTTAAAGGTAAACCGGCAGGAGACATGAACCCAAATCAAAAGAGATTATAAGTCAGAGTTACAATTTAATAAAGAGATTACGATAAATACAATGACAAAAAGAAAAATTGGTTTTAACCCAAAAACCCAGAGTTATAACCCAGCACTCTGGGGCACAAACAGAATGGTGTTCGTCAGCCCCTGTGCTGAACCCCCAAGTACAAAGTAAAAGAAAAGGAAAACCTGTTGTTGAGGATGATGTTGTAGTCTGGTTGAGAGTGGCAGTTGCAGTCCTGTTGAAGTTCTGGTCCTCCTCTGGATCCAACAAGTGGTACCAAAAGTCCCCAAACCCCAAAACTATATATGCTCAAGTTCAGGTGGGAATGCCCAGTGCCTCCCCCAGGGTGAAGAGTTTCACAGTGGATGATTAACTCTGTCAATTGTGGGATATTTTTGGAATCTTTGATGGCACATTAGCAGACACGACCCCTCAGGCTGGGTGTGAAGGTGCTGATGACTCCCCAGGGGGAAATTATCATGGTTTAGTCATTGGTGAGAAGTCAGGAAAACTTCCCTATCTCACAGGGTTCTTTAACACCCAACTTGTAGCCTGAGGTGTCAGGTGTGCCCTGGGCAGCTGCTGCCAACAATCCATTATTATCAGTTCATGAGAAATGACATAGAAGGTGCAGAATACACAGTTTTGTTTATACCCACACAGTGATAAACTGGTCCTGGCCACTGTTACTAGGACACATGCCTAATGACCCATATCTGCATGGGTTCAGGTCCAGATTTCATTAGCAGTACCCATTTCTCAGTTCCTGTATTGTGTTCTAAAATCTACATTGCCTGAAACTGGGGACAAAAGGAGGGAAACAGCTAGGACCTTTGTGTTTGCAGTTTTTGTGTGTGAGGGAGATGAGATCTACTTCGGCTTTTTAGCAGAGCTGAAGGGGACAGAATTCTCTAAGGAATCCTGAGGTATTAAAAATATTTCAAACAGAATACCATTCTAGTACGAACCTACTACCCAATCTGAATGAAGATACAGGACTCTATTGGAACTCAGAATCATAGGATACCAGGTTGGAGGGGACCTCAAGGATCATCAGATCCAGCCTATCTCAGAAAAAGCAGAGTCTAGACAAGACAGCCCAGTACCCTGCCCAGATAAACCGTAACAGTATTCAGCACTGGGGGATTTACTACTTCCCTGGGGAGATTATTCCAATGGCTGGTTGTCCTCATAGTAAAATAAATTATTGGTTTAGCCCTGCTTAATTACTGCCCCCAAATGTATTAATTAACACAAAAAATCATAATAAAAGAAATGAAAGATTACTGTGATATGTATTTCATCAGTGGTCAACTTCCTTTTACAGCTTAGAACTTCAGGACATGCCCTCCTTCAAGTCAGCGCTATAAACTACAATCAAGCCCTTATTCTTTTCAGGGACATGTAGGGTTAATTGCAAGCTTGATATGCTGTGGTTTTATGGCCTACTGTTTCTTGAAATGTTTGAACCTTTTCAGGCTCTTCTACATTCTTCAGACATACACTTGAGTGCTTTCCACAAGTAAATATTGGTTTATCCCTAAACCAAAATGTCCTATCTATATACATTTTGCATAAGTGTATGTTGATAAATAAGCTAGCAAGTGTATGCATTGCACATAAGGTATTTCTTATAGAGGATCTGGATTTTATAGAGTGTAAAATATGGATATTGCTCTATTTATCTTACTGTAGTTTCGTGGAAAGGTGACAGTGGGTATTAGAATGCTATGCTTCATATACATGAAGCATACTTTTACCTTTCTTCACACTGAGCAACCCGATAATCCACCTAAAAGAGGGGTAAGAGGGGGAGAAAAGCAAATGTAAGAAATTAGTCAGTCATATAGAATGGTGTAAAGCAGCACACCACTGACTCATCATCATCATCATGGCTAGGCTTCGCAAATGAAGATTTGGGAAGGGCTCTACCCACACTTGCTGCAAGCAAGCTGGTGGCTAAAAAGCCAGTGCGAGATAGGCAAGTCCAGTTGCAAAAGGCACAGCAGAAAGTCTCCATAGGTGGTATTAGCAAGGCACGGTTCTTTCTGTGTTGTCTTTTCTCCTCCAGACTGATTCTGTGTGTGTTCTCAT
>VWZG01005743.1:157447-181329 GCA_013396735.1 Grallaria varia | reverse complement strand
AGAGGGTGTCCATGGAGAAGTGTACCAAGTAACAGAAGGCAAAATCACCCTCCAGAAGTAGAAGGAAATACAGGTAAGGAAAGGAGGGATTCATTTGAACTGTACCCAGTCTTTGCAGTCAAAACTGTAAGGAATGAAATTTTTTTTTCCAAATAAGACAACGTGAGAGAGAAGTAGAGTCATAAGGGATATAAATCACCAGTTCTTCTATTTGCCATTATAGGCTAAGACAGAAGTCTCACATCTGCTGAGAGTGACTTTGATAGAAACTACAGAACAAATGCATGTCTAGCTTAGCAGTGCTGTAAGGGTTGAGAAAATAATCTGCAGGTAAACAGCCTGTAAAAGAAAATGGTTACAATGGCCTAAATGGCCTCCAAAGGGAATTGTCCATCTGCATGCTGCATAGACAGAACTTGTTAGAGGACAACTTTCTCAGTGAGACCCAATGGTTAGCAAATCTAATTGACACTGTAAAAAAAACCTCTTGCCATGGTTCTAAAAAGAGCAGTTGTTGGCAAAGGTCTGAAATCTGTGCAACTGGCAAAACCTCCCTCTGACCTGTAAAACTGGTCGTTCAATCATCATGCTTGTGAGAAATAGTCAAGGGCTAATTTTAAAAGTCTTGTTCAGATTACAGGGCTGTCACCAAACTGCAGATGAGAAAGTCATTTCAAGAGACAGTAAAGTCCAAGTCAGAGCATGATTCACATTCTGTTTTTTGTTTCTCATTAGCTGAATTGATATTTCTTGGCTAGTATTTTTATCTGATTAATCACCAATGAGCACTAGAGTGATAACTCTGAAACCTTTGCATCGCTCACTGTACAGAGAGAGTAGTGCCAGAAAAACAAAATAAAAAAAGAAAAACCAAACAAGATTTCCAATTATGAGCTGCCAAATTCCTTTAGCCTTGTTACAGAAGATCCACTCAGAATGACAAATTAATTCATTTTCCTTGCCAATCTACTCATTGTCATCTCCACTGAGACTGTCAATAAATGCCAATTGTGATGCTGAAAATTGTAATGTTTTATGAGGCATTTGGCTTGCTTGCTGGTGACAAGGGTAGGAATTAGGTTTGACAAATTCACTGGAATTTTTGCCCTACAGAACTGGTAAAATCTTATACCCAAGGTAGACTTTCAAATCTGAATGGTTAACAATTATCCTCAAAAATATATATTAAAAATAGAAAATAACTGTCCAAGAAACAAAAAAGATGTCTTTTAGAGGTCAGAACTTTCAGGATAAAACCCCTGCCAAAAATCTGCTGTACTAAATTTTGCTAAGAATGTTACAAAATAAAAATCTTTACTACATGAATTTTAAAAAAATAGGTAAAAAAAAAAAAACCAAGAGACAATAAGAAGGGAAATAGGAATGGAATGGCAATGAGATGGACATTAAAGATAGCTAAGATATGGTGTCCAAACTAAATAAATAGTCTACATTAGTTTCTCAAAAATTATGAAGATGAACAATATAGGTGAATGGTAAATGAGAATGGAGCTTGTGGAAATAGAAATGAATTCAACTTCAGTGGAAATGAAACTGTAAAATTTAAATGGGGGCAAGAGTGAGGCTAAAAAAAAAATTACTTGATAATCTCCATCCCAATATTCTGATAAAATTAATATAATGGCATTCACGTGTCACAGTGAGTTTGGCATAATACTATCTGATTGAATTTCAATGTGTGCACTGTATGCTATGCCGATTTTTGAGAATGAAGGGTAAAATAGTGCTCAGACAAGTCAGTGTCTTGTCACACATTATGTCATTGTACACCAGTCATTAGAACAGAGTTTGAAGTAATAAGAAATTAATAAAATGGAAATAAATAGAAAAGGAGGTAGAGTGTAATATGGATTTAGCATGTGTAGACTGTATCACATAGTCTTTGTAATCAGAGACATAATTATTTTAAAAAGAGAATGGGAATGAAATATACCAAGGTTTCCCAAATTGCTCTAAAGTGGTTGGTACGGCTCAAGATGGGCAATTATTACTTAACAGAAAAAAAAAGAGAATGATGACCAGAAAAACTATAAATAGATAAAAGTGGTAGGTAGAAGGAAGACATCAATGAATAGTACTGAAAGAGGACGTACATAGCTAAAGTAAGGATTAATATAAGACTTTCTTATGGATTGGTTCTAGGATACTTTTCTGTTTATTCACCATTTTCATTAATTTTCTTGTCACAGGAAGCAGAAGTGAGCTAATTAGATGCACTGATGACAAAATGTGGGGAAGAACTGCCAATAAAGAGAAGAATAAGGACTTTCTGTAGGAAGTATTTTAATATAATCAGATGAAACTCAGTAGTGGAGAGTCACAGTGAGTCAGTTAAACACTAAGGCAAAGCATTTCTGCTAGGACCTGATCATTTAGAGAGAAGTGAGAAGGAGAAATATCTGGGTCTATGAGGCAATCACAGTGATCTCCTTGGGAAACGTGAGGAAGCTGTACAAAGGTGAAATGCAACCACTGGATGTTTTGGTACTAATGCTACTGATAAAGGCAGTGGGAAGCAAATGTTTGTCAAAGCAGAGTTGATTCAGACAAAAGTGACTAGAAATTTTCAGTAAAATTAGTTTTGCTAGAGAATTTCCACCCATCTTCAGCAGTGATATAGACCTGGATTGTCAACAGCTTCCTCTCTTGGGTGATCTCAGCCTCTTCACGATACTTTTAAATGACTTCAGATAAATGGCACATCCAAGCTGTACCCAGTGGCGATCTGATGGCATCATTTCACTTTCCAGAGCACTCTTAGTAGTTCCTTTTTTGATTGTGTTTGTTGCCATGGTTGTTAAGAGTTTTGTTTGCAAGCACAGACTGCCAGCTTTTCATCGGGGCAATTCCTACAGTTCTTTCTTACACCTTTTTTGAGGCTTTGTACCATGAGCTGCTTTGAACAGCTGGGCCTGTTCGGAAAGAGCGCAGTATCTAAGTATTCCCTTGTCTTTCCAAATGTTTGTAATCAAATATTAATGTGGAGGTGACTCCAACGTAGACAGGACTTCCAACATAAAAATTTTCAAAATCCATGGGCTTCCTTCACACCTTTTGACATGGGCATTTCCAGAATGGCTCTTAGACTGTTTGGATCAGTCTCTCAGAAGACAACAGGTGCTTAATAGAGGCACTTTCAGTCCCCAGTGGCTTCATTTTTCTTGCATTTGGCACTCTTGCTATCTGCTTAAAGATAAGCAGAGTGTTGCCTCTGAATATTGTCTTAGAGTAAAAGCAACTGAAATCAGATTTGCACTTTCATGAGAAAGGTTCCCCCTCACCCGAGGTGCTTTATACAAGACTGACAATACATTACAGTTTAGGGCTCAAATGAAAAATATATGGTGTTGGTGGAGAGTCTGTTCCTTAAGGAAAAATTAAAACATTTCTCTTTTGTATTTCTTGAACAATGTGGAATGCAGAGCCATCCTAACTACTGGGAATTAATTATGCTTACCCAGAACCTGAGGGCAGCTTCTCAGGCAATCCCCAAGGCTGGGTGAGCCTTGGAAATTCCCTGGAAACACAAGGTTCACCTTCCCACCTCAAAGTCCTTGGCTAAGTTCCCGAGAGTTGTCACAGCATCTTTACTGCCAGGGCAGACACCCTAATTCACAGCAGACTCTACAGCTCTCTGCTTTCCCTCTGAGGGGGTTTGACAGTATGGTCTGGAAGTGGTGGGTTAGCCAGTCCCAAGGGGGTTCATCACCTTGGACCCACAAGCTGTTTGTTCGATCAGTGGCTGAGAAGGGAGGCATCAGTTTAATGAGACTTTGCCTTCATCCTCACGAAAGCATTTCAGTGAGATGTTTTGCCAAAGCTTTGTTCAGTTTTCTTGAATTGGTCTTAAAACACTTTATCTAAAAATTCCTCGGATTTTTATTGCCTGTAGGCAATAACTCTTCACGAAAGCGTAGATAATGCTGATAATATAGAGAGCTCTTGCAATCAATGGCTACACATACAAATGACTGTGTAACATTACCTGTGAAGTGATGTGGCACAGGTTGTCAGAGGCGGTCTGTATAGTTCACAGGGAAAACCTCATTCTTAACATAAAGAGTAATTTTTTTCCCCCCCAGAATAAATCAGGCAGCCCACCTGCACTCATTTGCAATGTTTTATAAATTACTGCCATTACAATGCTTAGCGGTTTGGGTTCAGTGCAGATCCTTGAGCTTATCTCTAACCTCTTTTTATCTCTCATCTCTGCTAATGGGAAGATTAGTTTCTGTGAACATTGAGATGGATCATGTCTGGAGACTGCTGGCTTCTTGTCACCAATTCCTTGCTTCACAAAGGCTGAATTTTGGAAAATTCTTTGGCCTTTTTCCATTTTATGTTCCCTCACTCACAGTCTGTCTTCCTAAAAGATAATTCATGCTCTTGTCAGGATCCTGGACAAACAGAGCTGGTTTTCTCTCACACTGAAGAGGATCTGTTTGGCTGGCACTGCTCACTGCCTAGCAGTGGGAGACAATATTGTGTGTCTCACGTATGGTGCTGTCTCTAATTAACCAAATGCCTGTGGTTCCAAAGATAAATGTGGGTGCTGGGAGCCTCAGATCTGTGATATAAGTTTCTGTGCCATCTTCAGCATCTTGGTTTTGGGCTTAAGGGAAATGTTTTTCTAATTTCTCACTCTCAGTGGAGTTTCAGCACTTGTTAAGCAAGAAAAGTGTTTTATCAGCTGTCATAGTATTTCAGGCACTATTTCTGGCAAAAGTTTCTCACTCTTTTCTCAATAAGACAGTGAAAAGCTTTACCTTTATAAACACATCTGTATTTCCCCATATCAAGATAATTATATGTGCAAAATAACTTTGCCTGGTAGAAAAGTATACTTTGTTGTTGAACTCCCTGAATGGTAATACTGCATCCTTGTTCAAGTTTTAGGGGCTACTTGCCAGTTAAACTCTTTTTTTTTTTTCTGTCCAAAATCCTCATTAACCAACCATTGTTACCTCATTTCATGTGACAGGGAGAACTGCATGTTTCAGCAAACTGAGCCAATCTACAGACCTATTCAGCCAAGAACACACAGCCTTACAGACTTCTATGTGGATCACCATACACCTCTCTCATATGACTTAGGTCATATCTAAGTACACACATGTATTATCAAGCTGTGGAAAAGTGAGTTGAGACAATCATGCAGGACAAATGCATGCGTAAGTCAAATAATGAACATTCTCAGAGGTCTCTTTCCAACCTAATTAATTCTGTGATTCTGTGATTCAGCAATGAGGTGTATTTTCCCATCACTTTTTTACAGAAAGACTCTGGCATCCCTCTGCACAAATGCATTTATCCTGCAGGATAACTTTTCCTTCATTTGGAAGTCTGTAGGCATTCCTTCAGCTGCCGATCTACGTGGTGCACTGCTTGTTTAGTACACCTTTGCCTGCACCTTCAGGTAGCTCCCTCGTTTTTTCTGTCCATCCCACTGCTGCGGGTGTCACCAAGGTAGTGGAGTCAGAGAACAGCCAAAGGCTTACACCACTGGTGCCTCTGTATCCTGCCAAGGGCAGGACCAAGAATCATTTGAAATGGGGTCAGCTGAGCTGTGACCATATTTCCCCCTTTTGTACATCATATAGAACAAAGAGTGTGGCTGTAATGGACAACTGAATATCAGAGCATCTTAGATGTCATGCGTTAACTATTTCCTTGTACACATCTTCAGTGTTCAGCACCCTTGCTGAGGTGTTCCTGAAAGGCTATAGCGCAGCTTTTTATGGATTGGAAAATTAAAACTGAAGCACAACATCATATAGTGGGCAATGCCAAAAAAACTTTATTAGAAGAGCTATACAGGTAGAGAAGGAATTTATAATATTCTCTTGAAGAGACCATACATCCTTCCAACAAGTCACCTTTAATAAAACAATTTTAAGCAAGACTTGTTCTCAGTGTTAGTCTGTAGTCCAGATTTAGTAGGAACCTTCATTCTGAGAAATAATATTTTTTAAAACAGCCAGAAGAGGCAGGAAAGTAACACGGTGCTGTTACAAAAACTAACAATGACAGGAGCTAACAAAAAATCCTTAATTATTAATTTTTTCCTAGGAACTGTTCTTATGAAGTGTTAATAATTTCTTTGAGCTAAATAGAGGACTGAGCAAAGATATTGTATGTGTAGCTGCACATGCAATATCAGCAAATTATTCTACCTTTTTCATTTCAAAATACAAAATTCATCTACCCAAAATCTTTTTTACAGAAGTGTTTTAATCGCAACATTTTTCCCGTGGATTTGGGATTAAATTTTTGATCCAAATGAGAGAGAGACAAGCAGAAGCTATTCCCCAAGTGACTGTTGAACTGGGATGTGGAAGCCACAGGTGCAAGTTCCTGTCTGGATCACACAGAAGGAATTTCACTGCGGAGCAAGTATTTAATTTCACATGACTGCCTCCAGTATAGCTATTCCAAGAATAGCTCCTTTTTTTATGTTTTACATCAAGGAAAAAAATGTTTCAACGTCTCTTTTTCTTTTCCAATATGGAATGAAAACAAATTTCAAAATCTCCTTTTTTTCCCCTGAACTTGAATTCTCAGTTTTCAACTAGATCTACAGCACATGGTCCACCTTATATTTTACTGCCAATCTTGTCATAAACAGAGTCTCCAGCTACAGGATGAATTATTTATATGAAGGGAATGAATCCCAGAACGTTGCAAGTTTCCTGCATGAATACTTTTGTGCCTCTCGTTTGTCACACGCTTCATCCCATATTTGGCTCTTGTCAGATTGAGAGCAAAGGCCCCAAGTAGATGCCCCAATAGGAGCATCTGCTCTTCCCCTTCTTTCCAAAGCCCAGAGGAGGTAAAAATATGACACAGTTATACTGGGAGTACTTTAATACCCTCTTTGTGTCTACCCTGTCCCTGTGCTTGAAGGAAAGCAGGGAAGACGGAAAAAAATTTGTTCTTTCTTAATGTCTTCACATTGATAGGGTAAGTTCTGGCACATCGTCTACATCTGAGTGAAGATCATGCCATGCTTTTTACAGGTGCTATGTGGACAGACACAACAAGTGGAATAGCTTTTACATTTTCACAATTCCCAGAAATTATTAAATGGGGAAAAGTTTTTTTGCAATTTTAATAACATCTTATTATTTTTTATTTAAGGGGTTTTTTTTCCTAAGTCCTGATTTAGTGCTCAGAGTGCTCATGATGGGGGTGGCTGCCAGCAGATCCTGAGGTGTTGGTTCTTCACAGCATATATATCTGAATTATCCCTTTACAGGGGCAGGATTCTCCTCCAAAACTGCAAATCTAAAAGAGTCTGTAGGGAACAGGAAAATATATGAGCTATGAAAAAAGGTCCCGAATGAAAATCCATGGACCTGTAGAAAACAATTTGGGAGAGAAATACCAGTTATGGAAGATACCTCCTTTCAGCCACACCAGGAACAAAGCAATATAAATTATACTCAGAAAAGAAATAAATCTGACTTTAATTAGGTCAGAAGTGCATGTGTCTGTAATAACGAGCTTCTCAGATGCTGCTTACTCTTAAGTACTACCCCTGCTCCTCCCCAGCTCCAGGATGTGGCTCCAGGTTTTAGATGTGTTTCACCAGGAGCTCCACAACCTGTTGCCTGCAATGGCCCTGGTGCATCTCCAGAAGGCTTTGAGTGCTTTTTCTGCCTTAACTGACAGAAGCAAAGCCTTCTGGGATAATTAGTGCTGCTTCAATTGGACAGGTAGCGGATGGGAAATAAACAGGTTCAAGAGCTCAGGGGACATCCGTGTTGCTGTAGGCAGGGAGGCAGCAGAAAATAAATATAGCTAAGCAGTTGGAAAAATATTTATTTATTTATGCTCCTTTTCTTTTGAGATGTGAGATGAGGACCAGCCCCAATATGAACTCATGGTTTTTTTCTAAGCAGTTGCCAACACTCTCCAGCCCTCGGAAAATCACATCCCACTACGGCCAGCTACAGTGATGACCCATTTGGAAAGGCTTTTCCTTATTGTTAACTGTGAAAGGAGATAATTTGTTACATAAATAATGAATTAGATGTGTATTAATTTAGAACTGCTTGTCTGAATGGTTTGCAAAGCAGCTGTGTGATTTTAGGCAGTCATATGCTGTCAATTAACAACTTATTCTAAGCCAAATCTGTGTAAGCTTATTATGGGTATCACACAGTGTGGAATGTCTTCATAGGTTTTACTAATTTGAGCTGTATACTATTGGCTACATAGTAGTTTAAAACTGCTAAAGATTAGTAAAAATCCCAGTTAAATTACTGACGGGCAGAGGGAACTTCCAGCTGCATTCCAGCTATTAATCTGCTAGTGATACTTTTCATGTTGCTGAAAAGTTGGGGACTTCACGAAAATCCCCAGTTTTAGTATATAGAAAACTTGATACAAGTCCAGGAAGGCAACATTAAAGCTGAATATTAAGAATACATTACTAATATTTTATTGAATTAAGGGAGAGACCTTTTCAGTTCATAGTTAGCCAAGCAGCATGGCTTATACTTACATGTGTGATTGCTATCTGACTTTACAAAATCAATATGCCCCAAAATTTCAAAGGACTGATCTTGTGTCCATACAGAATTTGGGAATATCTGAGATGACCAATTATTAAAAAATAATTTTAGAAGAGATTAATTAAAACCTTTGACAACTTTTTTTTTATTTTTAACAGTACTGTATTTCAAAACAGGTATCCCACATGTTGATTATTGTGATCTCATTGGAAGATAACAAGACCTTTAATAAATCTTGAGGGGCTACCTCTGAATGGTACAATTATTAAAAGCCTCTCTTAACAATGCAAGTTTTCTCCACTCAATATTTCTAAAAGGATAATCCTAAAGATCATAGCATGACTGAGCTACACCCTTTTATACTTGCCAGTAGTATTTGCAATATACACCACTGTATAGTTTGGGCTGAAGTACACAAGGATCACCATGTCTGATTTTCAGAAAAAGTGTTCCTTTTCTAAGAACATGGTCATTGCTAAGAAAAAGTAAAGCTCTTACACAAAGTCAAAGGCATTTTTTTGCCACACAACTTTAGCGATAAACTCCCAAGAGATGCAGCTTTAAGCATTTTCACAGGAAGAATTGCTCATGCTGTGTATCAAGTCCTTAATAAAATCAATTACTCTGAAACTTGTTCCACTAAAAAAATGGTGTAGAAGCTTGGCTATGAGTCAGGCAAAGCTCAAGAGTATCAATACTATGTATTTCTGTATTTTCCAGTGTGATGGCTTCCCAGCTCCTCACTCACATTATCTGGGCACCTGACCAACATCTAAGTAAGAGACTAAACTATGTGTCATTTCTAGGAAATGAGCCCTACTGTAAAGTGTTTTTAGAAGTTTATCTATTAACAATGATACCTGCTAATGCTCTGGGATATCTGCTTCTCCCCAGTGTGGAAAGAAGCTCTGCTTTTCATTCAACACAGCGTGTATATGCTCAGTCCTGACTCCTTTGCTCTTCTTCATCTTGATGCTCCTTGCTTTCTCCATTTCCTCTCTTCATCATCGGTTGTTTTTCTTCCATTACATATCCAGCTCCATCTTTCTCTCCAATCTATCTGCTCCTTCAGAGACAAATCAAATTTTTTCAGATCTGGAATTCAGTATTTCTCCTGTCCAGACATATGACAAAAAAATAAAAATGCTTCTCAAACTAGTATTTAAAAAAATTAGAGTAGGAAAGCTTGCCAAAAAGTTTGATCAAAATGTCTTAGGGGTACAGCTGCCTGCAGACAAATTTAGTCAACAAATGATGAGTTTCAGTGTCACCACTCTCTGATCCCTCCCTGAGTAGAGTAAGTCAACTGTAGTTAAGTGGGCAAAAATGGTGTTAACATGATATAAGAGTAAACAGAACTGCCATAAAACTGAGAGGCAACAATTCTTAAACCTGATAAAAATATTTTCTTGTGCAGAAAATATTTCACGGTTTCCCTTGGAATGAGATAACATTGACACCAAGAGCTTAGACCAATACAGAGAACTACCGTGATTTCTACATAGAGTGTGAACATCCAATTACATTAGACAGATTTCAGTTCAAGACTTCAATGGTTATTATCTAATCTACTGGAGTCAGACCAAGATGAAACCTTCCTAAGAGCAGATTATTTCATAATTTTCCATAACAAAACTTTCTGTACCTTTTACTGAACCATTTGTCCATTCAGAGAGGTACAGAGAAGAGGCAGTACAACAAATTGATAGATTGTATCTGCTTTGGTTAGTGGTAAGCAAAAGAAGTAGCATCATTAGATCATATGTGGACATTTCATTTATGTAAGGAAAAATCACAAGGATTCATCCTGACTTTTTCAGGTCAAAGTTCTTCCTCTTAAGCAAAATGAGCTGTTCTTAAATTGCATTTCTTCCTTTCTGCTTCCTTCTTTGCCTTTTCTGCCCCTCCTTTCCTCCACCTGCATAGTATAACTGCTTCCTTTACTTCTTCAGTCAAACTGGCAAATTCTGATTCCTCAGCTAAGTGTCTCTAGTAAGCCAAGCAGACAGTAAAACTAATAACATTTTCATAACATTCCTTTTTAATTCATTCTATTGCCTAATTTGCTTATATGATTGTGTAGCTGAAGAAAAGGGATAAAATGTCAGACTATTGTACAGATCCAAACCAGCCCCTTTGAACTCTGATTTTACAGCAGAAGCATCAAAGAAGAATTGCTACTCCAAGGCTTTTTATCAATAGAAACTGTAAGAAAGAAATGATAAAAGAACATATTCGCATTCTTACTTCAATTTCCCATCCTAACTTCAGGAAGCTCCTATTGACTTTGATGCTATAGGATTAAGCCTTTGGGCCCAGATCCTCAAAGGTACTTAAATGTTGCAAAGCTAACTTTTTTTCCCTCTCTGACCTCATGGATTTCTCAACCCAAATACAACTTCCCAGGCAAAGAATGGTGACAATGATTTTATTTTTTTACTGAAAAAGAAATAAAATCAGAAATCAGTAGAGCAAGGATCTGCCTAAATCAGCCATGTCTGAAGAGCAGTGAAGTGGGACTAGACATTGTCAACTGCCTCTGCATAGACTCAAAGTGACCTAAATACCATTCATCTCCACCCACATGCTGGTTGTTTTGGTGTACAAGGGCCAGTTGATGGCTGTACCTATGTGACAATGGCTGACAAATGCCCAGTCTGACTTCTAAGCAAATGGTAAGAAAAAAAGGAAAAGGAAAAGGAAAAGGAAAAGGAAAAGGAAAAGGAAAAGGAAAAGGAAAAGGAAAAGGAAAAAGGAAAAAGGAAAAAGGAAAAAGGAAAAAGGAAAGAAAAAAGAAAGGAAAATGAAAAGAAAAGGAATACATTCTGTTGGAAGGGACCTACAATGATCATGGGCTTAAAATGCCTGCCAAGAGCTAGTTCACCAGGGTGATCTGATGCAGGTACGTTGCTTTTAGTGCCAACTTGCTCAGAGTCATTGCCTGTCTCTCCAAATCGGCACTAGTTATTGTGGATCAGCCAGGTCTTCTGTTGAGGCTGTTCCACTGCCTACAAATTATTACATGTGGATTGTAAGAGAGAAGGCCCATGATTAGAGATCTCACTTGACATATAGGAAGGTGATGCTCAAGCCCTTTACTTAGATCGAATCTAAAACCCAGTTCCAGGCTGAGGGATCTCAGCCAAGCCTGACGTGAGCATTTAGGCTGCACAGCGTGTGGTCAGTGGCCAACAAACCAGAGGATTTAAACATCCATCCTGTCCAGGGGTAGCTTGGCAGAGATTTTGAGTGTGTCAGTGGGGCGGGGTAGCGGGGGTGGTGATGGGAGTGGGGGGTGTGTAGGATGCTGAAGAAATGCCTTTGGGGACCTGGGCCTCAGTTTCACTAACCTGGAGAACCTGTTTTCTGTTTCCAGCCTACTGTGATACTTCAAGGGCAGGACACTCTTGCTTTGAGTGTGGACGTGGCCCTCACGATGGGCCGGTTGGGGGTTGGGGACTGTGGGTCACCATCACTGGGTGGGTCTAACCCCCTTGCTGGGGTAGGGCAGGTAGGTCAGCCCTCAGCACCCCTTGCCTCCTGCCCTTGCAGAGCACTTGCTTCTCCTTTCCCCTGATGCATGGGACATGAAATAGTGGAGCCAAGTAGTATTGCAGCTGCGGGGGGATGAAAGATTTCCAGCTGTATCTAACCTGCTGCTGCCTCTGATTCCCTCCCCAGCTGCATTTGTCAGGCCCACAATCTTTCACTGTGCTCCATCACCTCTCACCCTTCTCTGTTGCTCCATTTTTATGGAAATTCATTTTTAAAAGAAAGACAGTTATATTCATAATGTAGAGCATGCTGGAATACTTAATCTTTCACTTCATTTTTTTTCAAGTGTGCCTTACTCAGATGTGGACTGATAAGCTGACAAGCGCTAAAACAATCTGTGAAATGATGCATGGACTTTTAAGCAAATTAATAAGTGCCTTGGAGCAAAGATATATATAATCACAGAAAAACCTGACTCTTTTCATAGGAGATATATCCTTGAAATACTATTTTATCTGGTTAATTAGAGTTAAGGGGTGGACACATTGGCTTCCCTGAGATTAAAGAGAAAACTTAAAATATTCAGATGGGAATTTGTTTTATATAATATACTACATACACACTTAAATATGAAAGTTTGATCCTTTAATATTTAACCAATGGACTGTCCACTGAGACATCTCTTTCATTTCCACTGAGGTCCTGGTACAAGCGCCAGCTAGTTTTAATAGACATCACACATTTTTTAAAAAATAGGCACAGTTAAGACACAGTTCAGCTAAGAGCCATGGGGCACAATATGTTGCATGGGTCAAAAGCGCACGTCCTAAAGGAACAAGTGAACTAGAACAGTGTCTTTGTTATTAATCCGGAAATTGCATTTTTAGAACATATATTGCTGACTATATAAGTCTCCTTTTTTTCCTTCCAGTAATTTCTTTTTTTTTCACATGAACAGAGCAAACATCTCTCTTTGTTCCTTATAAAGATCTTTTAACTTTCCTGTTCCAGATAGACAGTAACAATCCCTTATGCATCTTAACATTTATGTTTATACAGGCTAAAAATGTTCATGCTCAAACTCATACTAAACATCTTTAATACACACTTCCATCCACCAGCGACCTGCCCGTGACCTTCTTCAGAAATGCAAGGTAACTTGGCTAGCTCTATTTCTGGTCCTTCTGAAAAAGGATTGTCAGGTCAAATTGTGACAGTTTAAGTGTGATGTCTGATATTGACTGCTGTCCAGCAGGGACTGTAAGCACTGCGTCCCCCACTTCATTCAGGACCTTACTATTGACTTGCACTATCGTCTTAAGGTTACTCTTTTCTCTCCTGTGCTTACAGGCAAAGAAATAAGTGGCACTGGAGCAAACTGCTGAGCCACAGCCCCAGTACACTGCTCTCGTGAATCTAGTGGCTGCCTGACTTCAGTCCCCACAAATAAGATGACCACTGCACAGTGTGCCAGAAACAGGTGTAATTACTATTGCAGCACGTTTCTGTAGCTAGGTTTTAAGTAAAATGACTTTTCCAATATATCTATTTCTCTGTGTGTCTGTGTCTGCATGTGTATACTTTGGACAACATGTGGCAACTTTTTTTAATGAAGCCATTCTACAATGAAGCAAGAAAGTACAGGAGATGCCAAAAATCAAGCAAACAAAGAAACAAACAAATAAAATAAAAACCCCCACTGTCGTATGCCTTTTCTAAATGTATGTTATTGCTAAAATATTATTTCACCTTTTCCTTCCCCTTTCCACTTGTCAAATCCCTTTTCTAACACCCAAATTTGTGCTTGCCAATCCCTTCCCACAGCAGTGCCTGTCCTCATAGTTATTTAACTTCCCACTCTTAGTTTTTTCACATAAAAATTAAATGTGGGTCATTAGAAGCTTTGAAGTAGTCCTTTTAATAGAGTAGGAACCTGAAAGTACTTGCGGGTGCAGAGGATGCCTGCTGGTTACTGGCCAGGGTCACTAGCAAAGGGACTGAGAACAGAAACATCTTTACATGCCTATTTTTCTCCTTTTCAGTTTAGTGGGTTTTTTACATAAATAAATTAGTTGGAGTTAAAAACTGAGTGCTTCAAGAATTACAGCATGCACTGTGGTCTGATCTTTCACCTAATTTTGTTTAACAGTGGAATATCAGACTCTTCAAAGTATGCAAATTATTTCTAATTTGTAAATGTCTTGTGAATAGACACCATTCGAAAAATAATTTGCAAATCAGCTGCACTACTATTTCTATTGCATTTAATTGAAGTGATTTTCATTTCAACTGCAGATACAGCTTCAGTTTAAGTGGGTGGTAATGCACCATCTGCCATATTTTATCCCAGTATAAAACCATATCATTTTATTATTCTTGCCCCATTTCCAGGTATGCTTTCTCACCTGGATTATTCCATAGCTTGAATCTCTTCTCCTTTCCTCTTCACATGAAATTCTATCCAAGCCATGAATAAACCTTTACTGAAACAAATACATCACCAACAATGTTTTTTTTAAATCTAGATTTTACAAAAAGAAAAGTTGAAAACTCCTGCCTCAATCAACACATGAAAACTTTGTTCAGTGTTTGCTTAGAATAGCTCAGTCTTGTTCAACAAGATTAGCAACAATGGGTTTTCAGTTTTTACAATGTTAATCCATGATTAATCTAAACATATTTTAATGCTCCTTGAAGAACAGTATTATTTTCCTAATCTGAAGTTTGCCTCATTGATCCCATCATTGCTTATTTTTCCCACAGCAATTTAATTTGTACAAGGCTGTAGCTAAAGTCTTTACATTTAAATCTGAAATAAATTATTATTATTATTATTATTATTATTATTATTGTTATTGTTATTGTTATTATTATTATTATTATTATTATTATTACACTGAATGTAACCATAAGAGTGGATAAAATAGAAAGATAGGCCTCTTTCCTGCCCTTCAAACATGACCACCATCCCAAAAAAAGTACTGAAAGATGAAGTGTTGATGTGATAATTTTCTACATATTTGGGATTCATGAGTATTTGCAGATGTTGTACATATGCCATTTGATGTTAGTGAGAAGAACAATTAATAAGATTTCATAAGATGCTAGTTAAAAATTTTGCTCACTAATATGCCATGTATCAAAAAGGAGAACAAGATTGCAGACTGATAAGGAGATTTTCTTGGATTTTTTTTTTAATTGTACCAGGATATTTCCAAGAACACTGTTTTTTAGTATTTTTTCTTTTTTTTAAGGTGGATAATAAAGCCCATTTGCTAATTCTAAGTAGACCTCCCTATCTGAAACAGTAATGGACAATCAAACGAGTGTGACAGTCACAAAATATGCCTTCAGACTCACATAGTATCTCTAGACATAAAATTATTTTCCACAACTTTTTAAACAATTAAGACCTATATATTAAAAAAGAAAGGTAGGTTAATGCTTCGGGTTGAGTCATGGCTCCTGTTGTTTAAACTTAAAAACTTGAAGTGGATTTTTTTTAAGTTACTCCTTTGGTGATGCCTTGTAATATCTGCAACACTCACCAAAACCACTGTGAAGGTCAGGACACAGGCATTATTTAGCGTCTGTTTCTAATGTGCAGGTTGTGAGCAAAGCCAATCTCATGAAAAGAGCTGAAAGTTTCAGAGATTTTGCTTTGCATTAAATTCTCAGTGGCCTTCAGTAAAAACTAATCATATTCTTACCTGTTAATTTTCCTACTTTGAGACTGCACTCCTTTGCCATAAGTAATCTTTATTACTGCTAAAGGCTTTATACTCCCCAACAACATTTAGAGAACCCAAAACATATTTTTTAACCTTTCTATGTAAATTTAACACCCAATCCACCCCTCACTGCTCTTCCAGAGACTATACAGGTTGTTTTAGCAGGCAGGATGTTTTGGCAAACCACTGCTCTCTCCAGGCTGACTACAGCCATGCTACATGCATCCCAAGGTGGCTTTCCAGTGCTGTGGTCAGATGGACAGGAAGGAGTTCCTGGCTTTGGGCTGACTGTGAGCTGGAGATGCCCACACTGCCCCTTCATTTCCCCGTGGCAAGAAGTGGCAGTGTCCACACACTCCGTCCTGTCGCAGTCTGGCACCCATGTGGCTGAGATACCCGTCCTTTGCCCATTGCCCATTGCAAACATCAAAGTTGTCACACCACAACAAAATATCCAGCTACACTTAAATCAGGCCATCTGATAGGTTAAAATAAATTGTCACCTACATGGAGAAATACCCCATCTCCCACTGGTGAGGACTACTAAATTAATAAGGACACCTCTTTGGTTGCTCATTGCTTCAGGACAGGCACTGTGAGCTGATTGGGGACACGTTTGTGAGTGCCCACTGTGTATGGGCAAAGTTAGGGCCCATTCTGCAATTTGTTTAGTCTCCAGCAACATGTGGTTGTGTCCAGAGGGAGGAATAACCCTCATGGAACTGCAATACCCTCCTGCAAGACTAGTAGCACTTGTGGGGAGGCTCTGGGCTCTTCATTCCCTGCAGGGCCAGGGAAGCTGGGGATGCAAACCAAACAACAACAAGCCAGGCAGAGCTCAGGCAGATGAGTCTTCTCTTTGTGTACCCAGAGAGGCCAAGCTCACTCTCAGTTACCCCAGAAAAGACATCAGTCTTAAAATACTTAAAGAGACATTCCAGTTGAGCCTTTTCAGACCTGATCAAATTAAATTTGAGGTATGAGAGGTTCAGAGGTTTTAGAAATAAAATACATTATTTACAGCTAGAAGTGTTTACTATTCAAGGCATTCTATCAATCCTAAAAGAATATTTAATGGCTAATGTATTAAATCCATATTTTATGACAAGTCAGATAATTTTGATTTCTTTTTTCCTTTTGTCAACTAGTTTAAAAGCCATGCTGAGAAGCAGCTTATTAAGTTCATGTCACAAATGAGATTTCTATTTTTTATTTCACAGCTCAGAAACACTCCAAAATAAAAATGAATAAATAATGGTTTTCGTTCCTTAACACTATTATTCTTAAAACTCAATGTAGTGTGTGTGCAAATTAAAGGTAAAAGTATGTTTAATATTTGATTATTACATTCGAAGTTCATATCTTGTATGGCCATTGAGAATGTAAAAATCTATCCCACTCTTTTATTGGCTGTAAATGTGAGCAGAAGAACTGCCAATATCATGAATTTCAGAAAAATGTTAATAAATATTTGAATTATCAAGTCTTTACTGTTCTGAAAAAAAGCAGTAACAACTATATCACAGAGATTATAAGTCGTAGGAGATTATAAGTCACAGAAGTGCAAAATAAAAATAGAGTGCAATAATCCTAAATGATATGCAGGATATGAAGGAAGAAGTAGAACTTGCAAGGTCCTCTCCTCTTAAATCTGCTGTACAAACATGACCTGTAATGAGCTTTTGGCAACCAGTGCAATGACTGGCAGAAGGATCTAAAGGCATCATCCGTAGTTTGCAGGACATCAGACTCTGGACAGCAGAGAGCAGTAATTCCTGCCATAAGAATGGTCAGTATCCTTAGGACCTACCCATAGCATCAAAGCAGTGCCCAAGTTTGGAGCTGGTTTATATAAACACTCCAAAGAGACCCTACAGATTTACCTTTTTTCACATAACTTTCTCTATACGTCCAAGACAGGCAATTATAAATTTTATGAATGGTGAATCTTATTTTTTGCAAACACTCTATATATTGCCTTTCTGGTATTCAACACAAGTGTTAGAATACCAATAAAATGAAAATGCATTTATAAGACAGTCTGTGCAATGCAGAAAACAATTCATAGAATCATAGACTGGTTTGAGTTGGAAAGGACCTGACAGATCACCTAGTTCCGACCGTCCTGCCGTGGGCAGAGACACCTTCCACTTGACCTACTCTCCTTCAGCTTAAGGTCCTCCCCCTTTGACCTACCACTACATGTCCTTATGAAAAGTCCTTCTCTAGCTTTCATGTAGATCCCCTTTAGGTACTAGAAGGTGCTCTAAGGTCTCCTTGGAACCCTTTTTTCTCCAGACTGAACTGGCCCAACTCTCTCAGACAGTAAAAACACCAAACACTTTTAAAACAGTGGCTGCAATATTTTCATGTATCTACATACTGCAGCATCTTTTTTTGTTTGTTTTTTCTTATTCTTTTTATGCTCTGTCACAACACTTATTTTCTCATTTTTTTTATTTGATTGATTGTGCTCAGCACTTTCATTTTTCACCTTTCTTCCTTTTCGGTTTAATGACTGAAAAATTTGCAACTCTGATATCTTTATACTAATTTTTCTTATGAAGCAGGCAAGATGCAGCATGTCCTGCCAAGTGGAACTAAAGTTTATTAAGTATATTTTATGTATAATATATGTAATATAAGAACAGGGTCTCTTTCCTGTTGCAACAAAGAGTGCTAAATGCTGAATTATCCCAGGAATTATTTTATTACAAGTTCTCACCCTGAGAACTTAGTAAGCTTATATTCTATTTATTCTGTGAGTACTGGTTACTATGTTTTGTTAAAGAGGGCTTTGAGGAGAAAGGAAAGCAATTTGTCCTGGTTCCTGTACTCTGGGAACCCTCTGGAGGGAGGAGACCTGCACCTTTCCTGGACACAGCCAGCATCAAATGCTTCTAGGGCAACAAGCAGGAGGGGGGACATGACATGGACGTCTTCAGAAGGAGGAAGGATTTGGCACAAGGAGGGAGCCTGTGTGCAGAAGGAAGCACACCTCGCTCCAGCATAATGGAAAGAAAAAGACTTTCCTGAGCAAGGGTTTGAGCAAACGAAGGGCTATTGACTGTTTCTGGTCTAAAAGGCCAGTGAGGGGGAAGACCTTGCACTATAAGGATATAATGGGCAGGTCAGAGGAATTCAGAGGGTTTGGGGTTTTTTCAAAAATTATTTAATATGGGTTACCTGAAGGATCTGTGATCTCCTTGTACAAAGAATTATCTTATTCTAGCTAAGCAATTTTGTTCTCTGATAAAAGCTGACTGTAGAGCCAGGGAGATATTTAGTGCTTCTGGACAGACTCATTGAGAAACGGCAGAGCTTTCCTACACCTTTCCTACACTGTGGCCAGGTCAAAGTTAGGCACCTGTAACTCTGTGTTTATTCTCTGCAAATGATATGCCTGCAATTAAACATGGATATCAGTTTGGACCTTACACAATTCTCAACAACAAGAAAACAAAACCAAACAAAGAAAGAAAAAACAAACAACAACAACAACAAAAATAAGTGGATGGCAATTACTGAATTAGCTCAGTTGGATAGAGCACGGTGCTAAATAATGCCAAGGTTGTGAGGTCAATCCCAGTATAAGCCGTTCACTTAAGAGTCCTACCTGATGAACATTGTGAGCCCCTTCTAACTGAGAATATTCTGTGATACGTGACATGTTTGGGACAACTTGTACGACTTGAGCTATAGCATAGTTTGTGGTGGGAAAAGGCAATGTGAGTGATATACTCATGCCTGATAAGTTATGCTGTTTGGAAGAGGGTATATTTTTGATAATTTCATGTATGTCACAGCAAAAAGAATGGCTGTTGCTCTTTGAGACTGCCACAGCACTTATTTTTGTGTTTACCTACCTGCATAAAGAGATAGTGACTTGTTACAGGTATATCACAAAGCCCTGTTCAGGGGGAGGAAGCAGCCTTGGGCAAACATAGTCATATTTGTGGTTCTGGTTTGTTTCTGCTTTTATTTAAATACATCACATTACTTGTTTGCTCCAAAGTTAACCAAATTATCCAGCTCAAACTGACTAATTTACCAAGCCACAAGTCTCAGTATCATCTATGAACTTCACATATATATCTCATATGCTTTTCTTAGTATATTTTCTTCTAGAAAAATTGTTTTAATTGCATGGGCCATGCAGAGCTGAAGAATCAACCTGCAGTCAATAGTCCTTCATACTTCCATACATATATTGAAAAGCAACCTTTTAATGTGGAGGAATACATGGTCATAGTCTCGTAGTAGCCTTACTGAAAATATTTTGCTATATCACTGCAGTTGCTTTTATCAATGGGATTTTTTCTGTCTTCAGGAAAAAGAGGAACTCAAATATTTTCAGGAACATTGATGTCCACCAACAGGATTTCTAGCAACTCCAGTTCTGTCCTTTGACTCCACGTGCACAAGGTTCAGCATTTCGCCACCAGGATGATCAGTCTGTTCCCTAGTTATAACGCTTTCATCCTCACCGTTTTCCTTAGAGCAGATGTCACTGCAGTGATAACAAGAGTTTGTAATTTTCTCATTTATATGATTATGTTATCCACATTCATGCTTATTGCTTATTTTATTTTTTTTTATTTTCTATCCCCTAGTATATTATACTCTGTTTTATAATATTGAGTTCTTTTTTTTTTTTTATTATGAAACATAATGTTCTTAAGCAAATTTTATTTTCTGCCTAACAATTTGTGAACACCTCTTGTTTAGATATCTAGATATTATGTACTGGTAAAATACTGGATGGCTTTATTTTTGGTTCAAACTAACTAAACCAATTACTTTTAATATGAGGTACCATATTAATGATTAGTTTATTAATTGCCCTACGCACCAAGTAATTGCAGAAAACTTTTCTGAAGTCTCCCCCCAAAAAATAATAAGCCTATATTTGCTACTACATTCTGTTTCAAATGCAGGCTGCTCAGCACAGAAAGTGCATGGAATGGGTAATAGAATGTCATTTGATTCTGCATTTCTGAGGTTTTTCAAGCTGCAAGTTAAGTCTTTTGTCCTTTCTGAGCGCTGGCATAATGAAGGTACATACATACAATTTCCTGTGTTTTTTTCATAAAACATGTCAGAACAGGGAATAATCATTATAAAGTTATCTTGCCAATTTCAGCATCTTGGACAAAATATTTTCCAGGCAGTGCACTGAAGAAATACTTAGGGCTGCTATTGTTACTCTACACTGATGGAAATACATCAGTTTGTTTGTATTTGTGCACATTTGTGGTTACCAGCAGGTATCTTTCTCTGCTATTACAGGATGCTTTGAAGCAATATTTTTCATAACCTGAATGAGTCAATGCTCTTTACATTAGAGCCAAAAAGCATATCCTTTCTTTGAAAAGTACATTTTTCTATATTATTTATTCTGTAGTTTTCATTTAATTGCATGGCTTTTCCTCATGTCTTTTTATATTCTTATGAAGTGTCTTTCCACCTAAGATATCCTTTTTATGCCTCAAACTTATGACGCATTCAAAATAGTAACTAAATTAATGTTATTTCTTATCATTTCAGTTGATTCATTTGTTAAACATACACCAATTTAACTGCTACCAGTATATTTCAAGAATTTATGTATATAATAGTCAGGCACAAATGTTTCTAAATAATCTCACATTTTAAAAACCTGCATGTGTCTAGACTTACAAAGAAATTACAAAACAATCACAAACACTACTAGAAAATACTTTGTTACAGATTTGTACTACTTTGTTCACTCCTAAACACTCTATGGACCATTTTCAGCAACAACTACTGAGGCTACCTGTTCTTTTTCAACTGATATCATGTAAAGCTCTAACTTTAGGAAGTGCATTTGACTGTTAGAGTAGTATTAAGACCAAGAAGCTTTCTGAAAGACACAGATCTTGTGATGCCCAAAACATACAGTCATACAAACTCCATGTTCAGGATTTGGCTGTTGTGTTCAGACTACAGCTGCAGGTCCCATCAGAACAAGGTAAGGTTTGTATAGAATGTGAGATCTCCACTTTCATTTGGCCCATTTAACCACCAGAGGATGTTATTTTGCTCTGCAACTCCTTTACTGCATTTGCTGCAGGTTCTGCTGAATTCAGTGACAATTATACCTGCGAGTCAAGGAACAGACTGTTCCTATAGTATTTATGAATCACGATGGAAAGAAATGAGCGGTGTTCACTCCAATTACCAGCTCTTATACGTAGACCAGAGCAAATACCTTGTCACCAAGAAATGTTGCTGCTGAGACAATAAAAAGGATGATGCATGAGACTGCAGGGCATTGCAGCACTTTGCAGTCTGAAAGTAATTCAGAAGGATGTTGAACAATATCCACAACAGATGAATATCTCAAAAACAGATTCAGAAAATTTTCAGCCAAGAACTCCATAAGAATTAGCTGAAAGGCCCTGCTGGCTGATACTAATCTCCAGTACAGCTTGCAATAGCAGAAAGACTTCAGATGACTAGAGAGCATTAATTTTGTGAAAGCTCCCAATAGAAGGGCAAGCAGATGACCTGCATAACTTAAGACCAGCAATCCTGGTATTAACCCAGGATAGATTAATGAAAAAGTCATGTAGGATTTACATCACAGAGAATTAAAGGATATATTATTATTACCACCAGTCATCAGAGTAGATTGGAAAGTACATCTTGTCAGAAATATGATTTGATTATTTGAGGATAATGGATCACAGGTTGGTTTCAAAAATTTGGGAATCACCTACAGCAGCAGGTATTTCTAGTGGGGTACATATTGAGCCTAATGTTAGTTAACATTTTAACCATATCTGTAGCTGCCAGTGGTTATATCTGAATAGCAAATGAAACTGAGAGGAGGGGAGGCCAGATACCCAGCCAAACTCTAAGTCAGTCATGCAGTCATCTGTTATCAGTACGGGCTGGGGGATCAAGGAATTGAGAAAAGCCTTGCAGAGAACTTGGGGGTACTGGTGGATGAAAAGCTGGGCATGAGCCAACAATGTGTCCTTGCAGATCAGAAAGCCGACCTCATCCTGGGCTGCACCAAAGGAAGTGTGGCCAGCAGGTCAAAGAAGGTGACTCTCCTCCTCTTCTGCCCCTCCTTTACTGCATCCAGGTCTGGGGTCCTTGGCAGAGGAAAGCCATGGATCTGTTAGAGTGGGTCCAGAGGAGGCCATGAAGATGGTCAGAGTGCTGGGGCACCTCTCCTACGAAGCCAAGCTGAGAATGTTGGGACTGGTCAGCTGCGAAAAGGGAAGGCTCCAGGGAGACCTTTTAGCAGCCTCACAGTACCTAAAGGTGCCTACAAGAAAGACAGGCACAAAATTTTGAGCAAGGCCTGTTGCAAAACACAAGGGGTAATGGCTTTAAACTGAAAGAGGTTCCATTTAGACTACAATAAGGATGAAATTTTTTATAATGACAGCGGTAACTGGAACAGGTTGAAGAAGAAGAGATATACTTGGGAACATTGAAGAACAAATTGGATGAGGCTCTGAGGAACCTGATCTAGTTGAAGATGTCCCTGCTTGTTGCAGGCAGGTTGGACTAGATGACCTTAAAAGGTCCTTTCCATACACACAATTCTATGATTCTAAGAAAATCATACATGTAAGAAAAAAAAAAAACAACCCACGAACGTTGACCATAACCACATGATAAGAAATTGCATCCATGGTGGGGTGGGGGGTGGGAAAGAGTAAAATTAATGACATCTAGGTAAACAGATGTGTCAAAGTAGCTTCCATTATAGTGACCCAGCCAAAGAGTCATCTATGATCCGCAGATACACAAAGAGCAATAAATGTGCCAAAGCCAAGGTTATTCAGCTACTCCTTATGGCATTAGTGAGACTAAAGTTGGAATGCTTCCTCCAGCTTTGGTGTTCTTATTTCAAGAAATATGTTGAAGATGCACACCAGTTATCTGAGAGCTCAAAGAAAATGCCTTGCATGGATGGAATAAGGAATCTGCTCGGCTTTTAAAAAAGCAATAGTGAGAGATTGCCTGCTACAACATATAAAAGATCTACATGGCAAAAAAAAAAGCAGTGACTATAATAGGAATTTTAATAAATCAGGAAAATCACAGCAAAACAAAACCTAAACCAACCAACCAAAAA